>JAXGGA010010144.1:0-48206 GCA_038373865.1 Uloborus plumipes
AGAAAAGTCACAACTCAAGGATTCTTAAAAGAAGTATTTTAAAGTAAAACCTGAGGTCACTTTTCCCAGTTTGTAAGTTTTGTGCGACAAAACATTATATTTCCAAGTTGCATTAAACATCGTTTATAATACGAAATATTTATGAATTTTGATTTCCATTGCAAATTTCAGACATATGGTTCGATGGCTCACGGAAATACTTTAATCAGCATATGAAAACATAGTATGAATCATAATGTAATTCAGTTTTAGGATAAAAGGGAAAGCTTACTTTAGGTAAGAGGTGATATTTGTAGCCCTGAAAGGTACTGCTATACAGAGAGAATTAGAAAAACTTCGCAATGAAAGCCTACCTAGAGTTCAAACTTCGTACGTGTTTTACGTTGAACAGAAAAAGTCTATCTGAATTTCTTTTCTCCTCATAGCCTCATTCAACCTTCGTGGAAACATATACCAGTTATATCTACTGATTCACATTCCTTTAAAAGATTTTTTTAATGAAGTAATGAGAAAGTTTTTAATTTCATAAATTTATAATGCAAGCATTAATCTGCCAATTTTGTATGACATAAGGTTGTTTTCTTTGTTTTACGTTTCTACAAAAAAGTACTTACGTATATCTTAACTAAATCACTAGATGTTGCTATTGTTGCCTTGTGCTAGTTAGGCTGGCAAATTCATAGCATGAAAGAACTAATAGCAATTTCACGGCGATGTTTGGAAACATTTGTATTTTTTTACTATAAAAATACAAATAAGAATAAGAGATAATTCAACATTTTGTTATTTGTACTTTCACAGGGAAAATAATATAAGTATTTCGAAATTTTGTTGCGAAATTTTTCCTACTTAACAATGAATATTGAGGAATGACAATGTACGGTTATAGCTAATTAAGGTTTTCAAGTAATTATGTTTACAGTTACTTCTACTGTACCAGGTTTACAGATAGGGTCAGATGGGGTAAAGTGGGGCTATTTCGAAAAACACCAATTTATTCGATTCTATATAAGATAAATAGTCAATTCTTTTTTTGAGACGCGAATTGAGATTACAACAAACAATTTTGTTTTAGTTTTAAAGTCTGGCAGCAATTTAAATAACGAAAAAAAATATTAGTTTATGTTCGTTCCTTACGAAACGTAATTTTAAGCTGCTAATAAACTTCTTTAAAACACTGTTATTAAGAGGCGTAATCGATAATTATTTATACAGAGTTAAAGTGGATTATTCATAGAGCATATCGCCTTATAAAAGTAAGAAAAAAATTTGAAAATTTTTTTTATCAGGTTTTTTCTGAGGTGGGGTAAAGTGGGTCTATGATTAGGCTTAGATAAGTGCTGTATGAAGCTGATTCGTTTGGTCTCAAAAGTCAACGTCTGTAAAGGTTTAAAGCTCTATATTTTTTAACACTATTCTCTATATTGTGTAATTTTATTGCATGATTGAACAAAAGTTTTCTTATTTTTTATAACAATAGGAAGTAATTTTAACTTTAAAAAGTCACTTTCTTTAACAATTTCATTTTTAAAATTTAGTTTAAAATAAAACGATTGGGGGAAACTAATTTTATAAAAAATAGCACTTTATATTAGAGACTAATATTAATTTTTAAATTGTCTTTGATAGTTCAACAATGCCAAGAAATTATGTTAAAAAACACCAGTGGTCCAAAGTATTTGACAAAGGATCTTAACAAAGCTGTTTCAGAGGTAGAAAACGAATCAACAGTTTACGCTGCATGTTTACTTTTATGGGGTTACAAATTTTGCTAGCAAAATAATTTTGATGATTGTTTTAAATTAGTTTGTTGTTCATTAAGCATTTAAAAATCTAAATATAAATTGCAATCATAAAATTGAAAATAAATGTGCTTTCCAGACAAAACAAAAAACGCCCCCCCTCCCCGCCCAGCGCAGACCGCGATGAGATTATCAAACATTGACCTATTCGCGGGGATAAATGTTAGAAAAGGAGGGGGGGGGGGTCACTTTAATAGATGGGCGTTAATATTTCTAAAATTTTCCAGTGTTTTGCCGCCATCTGATTGATAATCAATGCTCAATTTCTGTTGACATTGTTTCTTAAATTAAATATCAGGATTAAAAATGTACAAATATTTACGTTTCTGCATTTGAATGCAGTTAAGCTACATTTATTCCACTGTATTCTTACTTAAAAAACAATATTTACATTTTTTTGTGCTAATACACACTTATTTCTAAACTAGCCCCACTTTCCCCCATGGTCTATCAAAACACGATCTTTTAAATGTATCACTGAAGGAAAACAAACCTTCAAAATTGAATAAATCTGCTTCACACTTAATCTAAATGAGTCCAATGTATATAAAATGCATCAAAATTTTCATTAAAATCAATTTAATAGTCAGATTTTAGGGCCTAATCGAAAAACAGCTAGATTTTAGCCCCACTTTCCCCACCTGACCCTGATTGAATGACTGGTTGATGCCATGATAAAATAAATCCAAGGGTGTCAGTAGCATCAGTAGTTTGTTCAAATGTTTACTTTTGTATTTAAACAGTTCTGATCTGTCAAGAATTGTGTTAAAATTTTGATCATTAAGACCGAAGCTATAGTTTTGAAATACACTCAGTGATATAACTTTAGTGTTGTTTTGAAAGATGTAAAAAATAATTTTAAGTCGTATTTATTAATACAGTATAGGTTTGTGGGCGTTTACATGAGTTTATGCAAAGAAATAATTACTGAAAGTTTTAACTGGCGACAATCTTCCATTTCAAGTTAATTTAAGTACTGTTACTTGTTAAACCTTCAATTCATTTCAAAAAATGAAGAATATTTAATTGAAATCATTTCTCTATAATTTCAAATTGAGCCACACATTCAAAGAACTCAGCTATAACGTAATACGAAAGTTGAAACCAGATGGTTTGGATTTAGAAATACTAATTCGAGTGGTAAAATTATTTCAAAGTTAACTGTAAACGGGAAATGAGGAAAAAAATGTTAAATTACAACTTAAATATACAACTTATTAATATCAGTGGAAAAGCATTTTAAGGAAAAATAAGCTATTTAAAGAAAAAAATCATGATAAAGCATTTTTTTCCCCATTTTGAAAGTATATCCGTTCTAAGCTATAAAAGCAAGTCGTTTTTAAATGAATTAAAACTGAAATTCAATAGACAACTTACATAAATGGCATAAAAAGTTTAAAAAGACAAAATTTTCAACCTTTAAGAAGTAAATTTTCTATACTGTGTATTCTTTCTGCATTTTACTAGCTTCAGAATATTTTCCGCATTTATTCTTCCTTAGTTTGGAACGAAACCAGTTAGAAGAATTTCCAAATGCGCAAATGAATAATACTTAATCGAATTCTCCGCTGTTTATACAATAGACGATTTTAGCATTTAATGAAATGCTCTTATAAAAGGCGTCTTACTTTATCCTTGAAGGAAGAACGAAAATATAAAGCGGCTATTCATCCTCAACATCATCAGATATAAAATCTTCCAGGCCATGCGAAATATTCCTTTAATCACAGAATCTAAACTCTCTCGTTATCTTCCAAGGGATTCAATGGGATGATGATATTCTGGTTCAAATGAAATTTCTCCTGACTTCCACAAGAATTCAATTTCTGTACTGTCTTACTGAATTGCCCATTCAACAATAATTTGTAATACAATGCTGAATAACGGACGGAAGCTTGATACTTTTGTGTTTAAGTCCTACCACTGGGATTTTCTCTTTCGCTCTTTTATCTTTGTCCGAATTATTCTAGAAACAACAGTTTGATGCGATATTGTTTTCTTTTCGCTAATCCGACTTGGTAATATAAGATCTTGGTAATAAAATTTCGTAACATAGAGTTTCTATTTTTTAAGGTGGGGGAGGGGGAGGGGTATTTTGAAATAATTTGATTTAATGGTGTTCCAGAATAAACATTTTAATTTTACTAAAAATGGCGGTCAAAATTTTTCACAGTTGCAATTCATTTTCGCTAGATAAATCAGGACTTACCCACAGGGAATCAGATTTGGAAAATTATTTTTGACCTGGTAAATGCTTCTCTGAAACTTTATTTAAAAGAATACAGCAATCAAATAAAAAATAAGAAAAATGCAGTACTAATAGTAAATCTCTAGGAAACTAGGATTACGTAAACTTTTCCAGAAATTAAATAGCTCCTTCTTAAGTAGCGTTATTTAAGAAGATTATGTATCGTTACAAGTCCAGTTTTCTACTGATTTTCTGGTAGTACTGCAGTTATTTCTTAATGTAGGAATCTTTATGAACGCTCAGTTTACTAGAAATTTTCTATTAGTACTGAAGGGTATTTTTTTATTTACTTTATTTTTTTCAGTGTACCAAAATACATAAACAATTAAGGGGAGTGGACAGATTGTGATCTTGAATCAAAGAGGAATTATAATATCACCTTCAAAAAATCCTCTTTTCCAAATACATTACATTTTAAGCTTTTATTTTCTTTATATTGACAAAGGAGACCATGACATAGTTCTCCTTTTTCGGGTAATAGGGAAAGGTGATTGCGTTAAGTTGAGTTAGGTTAGTTTAGTAAAAATATTCTAACTTAATTCTGTGCCAAAAGCAGGTCCCCTTTTGTTCTGTATTCCCCCAAAACAAGATACAAATTGGTAAACTCTCATAACTCAACTTTTCAGAGGAGCATTATTATTATCCTTCAGTATTTATTGATGCTTTTAACCATATGAATTTCCGACATATTTACTGCAGCCTTTTAGAAGCATGTGTGCTACTCCGTTTTGCATTTCAAAGTTCACTGGTCTTCAACAGCGTTATTGAAGAAGCTATACCGTTGCTAGACAGCTTTATGGAAGTCCAGTTCTCTATAGATTTTCTCGAACATTTCCTTGCCGGGTTGTTGGTCGAGTTTACTGCTGAGTAAACAGTTATTTTCTTTCTTTTTCTTCCGCAACAATTCAGCTTTTATTTTGTATGAAACATTCCAATGAAAGGTATACAAGCTGCTTATTTAAGCATCTTGAGATAAATAAGCACAAAATGGCATTGAGCTTTGGTATCTGAATTATTAATATATTTATCAGTTTAGCAGCCAAAAATAGTTTCTGAAGGATTAGAGCTTGCTGAATGTAGGGAAAACTAGCGAAATAAATTCTAGTTTGTGTTTCCCAACAGTCACACACATGTAGTGAGTTACGAGATAACTTGTATTTATTTTTGTCCATGAATAAAGAAGTGAATTTCAGGATGCAATGCAAACGAGAAAAGCACCACGTTAATAATTTCTTTCATCTTTCTAGATGAAATTGTCCCTTGCCATACCAAAACACGTTTGTGCAATATATTTTTCGAGCCTTGAGCTGCAATTTTGTTTCTTTTCATTTCAACATGCCTCACTGAGATAAAGGTTTAGTGCTTGTGACAGAATGATTAAAACTAATCGTAATAATGCTAATAAAGGAATACAATAAGTGCTGTAAGAGCTATCGGAAGAAAAATTACGATCAAGATTCAATTAAATCAACTTGCTCTAATTTTCCTTCATATTATTTCATAAAAAAAACTACATGCTACAAGTTTCTTACGTATACTTTCATAAACGCAATTTATTTCAATTCTGCAAATACCATTACGCGAGAAACGTAATCAGCCAGAAAAGCGAATGTTTATCCCTAACCTAATGCATATCCTTAACTTATTCTCACTATCATATACATCTCCCTGTTTAAGATACATCGATTCATGCGTCATAAATTAATTTATCGATACAACTAGCTGCACTTATACGCGCCATGGTCAACAGCTGGCCATTACCTGTCCTAGCTTTACGATGCCAGGGAATCAACAAAGAGAACGAACTTAATCAGTTTGGAATAAGGAATTATGGGGGTTTATGTGAACACCAATCATGGCGGCTAGTAAAATGGCCATCTCCGAGGAATTACTCGTTAAGACAATGATGTTTTGACAAAAAGTATATCGAAGAAGAAAGAAAGTTATGAAACAAAACAAAAAATGGCCAAGAAAGTAGGTTTTTTATTCCAATGAAAATTAAGTATAAAATCTAAAAATGATTTCAGAATTTCATATTGGAGAGGGAAAGAAAACGTTACAAAAAATGATGTATGATGTATGTATTTAATGTTTTATTAGTAAATTTCTTGTTACGCCTTGGAATTATTTATTAAAAACAACACTTAAGGTACACTTCCAATTTGCTTGCTGCTTTTTTTTTCTCTTAAACCACTCTCTTTTTCCAAATAATTTTCTAAATCCTACAGTTCTAATTCCGTTTAACAGCTAATATTTATTGTCTGCAATGTTTCTAAATTGCAAATACTCTGATGAACGCTTTTGTGTTCTTTTATAGGCTGATCTGGCTAACTGGACTTTTGTACGTATTATGATTTGCTAGTCTGATAATGTTGATAAAAAACATTTAATTTGATCCTGTGCAGACTAAATTTTTTAAGTATGAAAACTGGAAAACAAAGTAACATAAATTAATGAAATAGGTATTAAAGAAGATAAAACTAAATTGGTGAAATAAATAAAAGAAATGAACTGAATTAATAGCTTAAAAAATTAAAAAACAGCGCTTTTGTAGCAATGTGAACTAAAAAGTAAAAAATACTCTTGGAATACTAGTTACGGATTCCGGGCTGTTGTGCCGTGGTCTGGATGACTTTAATCCATACGTTTCAATCGCAACTGCGGCGATCATCTTCAGTGGGTGTCGTTGATTTATTTGGCGACTGATGCGAAATTTCGAACTGCTGCAAGATTTTAAATTGTAAACGCAGCGCCCTCTACTTTCCGGCTCGGGATTGACAGATGACTGGATGCCAAAGCTTGTTAACTTTTACTTCTTCCTCCTTCTTGTTAAAATTATTTGGGTGTTTGAAAATTTCAATGGCCTCTCTATGCAATCTGGGGAAAAAATTTGAAGTCCGTGATATTATTTTGGCCTCATTGAATTTTATATCATGTATTCCATAACTGAAAGTGTGCTCCGCGATCGCCGACTTTTCAGTCTGACCCAGCCGGCAATTTCTCTGATGCTCTTTGATTCTTGTATTAACACTCCGTTTTGTCGTCCCGATATAAACTAACCCACAGGAACAGGGGATCTTATAAACTCCTGCGGCGGACAACGGGTCTCTAGCATCTTTCACTGAACGCAGCAGGTCGCTGACTCTATTGGAGGGCTTGAAAACCGTCTTAATATTATGTCGACGTAAAAGTCTTTCAATTCGGTCTGTGACGTCCTCAACGTAGGGAAGGTAGGCTATGGACTTGACCGGTTCTTCTTTAGGCGTCTTTCTTTCAGTCTTGGGGTGGAAAGCTCTCTTAATTTCTTGTTTAGAAAATCCATTGGCTTGGAAGACATTAGTAAGGTGAGCAAGTTCATTTTCAAAAGCAGACGGTTCGCAGATTCTAGAGGCCCTGACGAAAAGTGTTTTTAACACTCCCCTCTTTTGTCGAGGATGGTGATTGGAGTCCTTGTGTAGATAGCGATCTGTATGTGTTGGCTTGCGGTAAACACAATGGCCAAGAGTTCCGTCTTCCCTCCGGCTGACACAGACATCCAGAAATGGTAACATTCCGTCCTTCTCAATTTCCATGGAAAACTTAATATTCTCATGTATGTTGTTGATATGAGTCAGAAATCGGTAAAGTTCGTCATTTCCATGGCTCCATATGACAAAAGTATCATCAACGTACCTTAGCCAACAGGTTGGCTGCTTTTTGGCGGTGCTGAGAGCCGCGTCTTCAAATTTCTCCATATAAAAATTGGCGATAACAGGGCTTAATGGACTCCCCATGGCAACACCGTCCTTCTGCTCGTAGATGCAATCGTTCCATTTGAAGTACGTTGTTGTTAAGACCAGCTGAAACAAATCAGAAATGTCAGATGGAAAAACTTCTCGTACACTCTCCATGGCTTCCTTTACTGGGACCCTAGTGAAAAGAGACACAACATCGAAACTCACGAGAATATCTGTTGACTGGATTTGATACGTTTTGAGCTTGTCTATGAAATGGGAAGAATCCCTAATAAAAGACTCAGTTGTACCGACATGAGGTTTTAATAAACTAGCAAGGTACTTGGACAGCAGGTAAGTTGGCGAGTTTATGGCACTGACGATGGGCCTTAATGGCACGTCCTCCTTATGTATTTTAGGTAGTCCATATAACCTGGGTATGAGAGCTTCAGATATCGAAATAGCCTTCTTTGTTTTCTCCGGCAGTGTTGACTTAGTAATAAGCTGGTTGGTCTTTCTCAGGATGCTAGATGTAGGATCCCGCCGGAGTTTTGTGTAAATCATAGGATCTAGAAGATCGATAATCTTCTTCTGATAGTCTTCAGTGTTGAGAACGGTCGTGGCATTACCTTTGTCTGCAGGCAGAATGACAATTGATTTGTCTTCATTGAGGTTCCTTAAAGCTTTTCTCTCCTCGCTGTTGACGTTGCTTCTAGGTGGCTTGGCTTTCTGCAAGATGCGAGACGCTTCTCGACGTATTTCTTCAGCCTCTGCTTGCGGTAGCTGTCTGAGACTGGATTCAATGTTAGCAATAATGTCCTCCTTTGGAACAGAATTCATGGTAACTGCGAAATTACCACCTTTTGCTAGGATAGAAGTTTCGGCTGGAGTAAGAGCACGGTTAGACTTGTTTACAACCACTCGAGAGATGTCTAAAGTAGGTCTACTAGCTTGGCTGTCACCCAAAGTGTTGAATTTTCTCTTTTGGCGAGAACTGACAGATTCAAATTTCTTCTCAGCAGAGATGAAGGTGATACGATCAACGGTATCCCAATCGGTGGGCCTGATGGAGTTGGCTAGGTTAAGATGCAATTGAAGCAACGAAAGGCTAGTTTTGGCGAGATTTCTACGTGTATCATGAATTCTTTCACGAATAAGGGCTTTCTCTGTGCGGTTGTAGATGCGGTGGGCTTGAGCCGTGCGGATAAGGCGCTTCTGTTGCAAAAACTTAGGAGTAGTACCAGAGTCCCGGCAGCGAAGTAGAAAGGTGAGGGAACTTAGCAACTGGATTTTCCACTTTCAGTTATGGAATACATGATATAAAATTCAATGAGGCCAAAATAATATCACGGACTTCAAATTTTTTCCCCAGATTGCATAGAGAGGCCATTGAAATTTTCAAACACCCAAATAATTTTAACAAGAAGGAGGAAGAAGTAAAAGTTAACAAGCTTTGGCATCCAGTCATCTGTCAATCCCGAGCCGGAAAGTAGAGGGCGCTGCGTTTACAATTTAAAATCTTGCAGCAGTTCGAAATTTCGCATCAGTCGCCAAATAAATCAACGACACCCACTGAAGATGATCGCCGCAGTTGCGATTGAAACGTATGGATTAAAGTCATCCAGACCACGGCACAACAGCCCGGAATCCGTAACTAGTATTTACTCCGGCCGTGAAAGCCTTCATTCCTATATTACTCTTGGAATGTCAAGTATAATCAGCAGCTACAGAATGTACCTCAGCTAAGTAAAGCTTTTTTTTTATTAATAGGCTTAAATTAATGGAAATAAAAGAATTGACTAAACGGTTTGCTTTAATGGTGAAAAAAAAGTACGGGGAGCTCTCTATTTGCAGTTTTGCAAGAATTCTAGATCAACGACTAGCTACCGGTAATAAATTTGAGATAACTGATATCAAGCTCGAGGTAGAAAAATTCTGTTTTAATTTCAGTATAAACTGATTACCTGTACGCTTAATTCGTCTACTAAACTAGCAGATCGTTTTCTGAATTCACCCAACAAATATTTAGAAACACAAAAGGGAATTCTACGGAAAAACTTACAGCTTATATATTTCATTAAAAAAATCAAAACCGAACTTTCGTCACTTAAGAAAAAAATGCATGTTTGATTTCTTATGATTTTTTTTTTCATTACTTTTTAAAATTGAACCATTTATTTTAAAAACCAGTCAAGTAACAAGCTCTTAAAGTTCGAAAGAGCATTTTTTCCCCTATTTAATTTTTTTATTAGGATTACTGTATTTTAAGCTAAAACGTACGTATATCTAGATATATTTCTTCCCGAGTTTAATTCTGTAATTGAGATTGAACAATGTAATGTGATGAAATAAATAATTTCTTAAAATGAGAAATTTTATCTGATCGGTGATTGAAATGAGCTACTCATTGAAGGGCTTAGAGAATGAAGGAGTTATGTTACATTTTAAAAAATAAACACTCAGTACAACGGTAAGCAATGCATACAGGTAAGCAAATAAAACTTGGTACATCAAACAGTAGATGTCAATAGACCAATTTCATACGCACACTAATGACAAAACCGGAAAAGAAAAAAGCAGCAACAACTGCAACAATAAAACTTTAACTTTAATTACTCGTAATTTCTGTTTGTCACTTAACCTCTTCAAATCACTCAAGCAGTAGATGTCATTAGACCATTATCATACGCCTACTAACGACAAAATCAGAAAGCAAAGAAGCTGCAACAATAAAACTTTAAGCTTTAATTACTCACAATTTCTGTTTTGTCCCTTAAGACCTTCATCTCCCAAGACCCTTCAATTATTACTTCTTTTTGAATTATATGAGCTGTCACGTGAGGGACAAAATGGCTGTTTTTTTTTTTTTTTTTTTTGAAAAATGGCCCTTATACGAAGTTCACTCAGACAAAGGTGTAGAACGGCATTATATACAATTTTTTTTAACAAACGAATTGTAATAATAGCTTTCAGAAAAGTTTTTTTTTTATGAAAAGAAAGCAATTCTAAGATCCGACCCTATAATCTCTTATGTAAGAGTTACGGAACATTGATTCATTACCTGATGCCATTAGAGGGGCACAAATTTACGACCGGATGGCGGGAAGCAATCATAATCTCGCCTATTCCCTCGGCACCGGACTGTTTCCAAGGGTCCCATTTGCAATCGCCCTGATGGAACAGCTCTTTGAAGAGCGTCAACAGAGAGGATCGCTGATTGGATAAAACATCCCCGGAGTTTCACGTGCAACCGAGCTCATCTTCTATGGGACGATGCCAAAATCCGACGTCTGTGTTCAGAAAAGTATGTTTAAAGGTAGTTAACATTTCAATAACTGAGGTACAGAGATAATTAAAACGATAATAAGCAGCTGAATTATAAATTAATGCTTATAGTATGCATTAACAAAACACGTGCAAGAAACAGGCAATTGTCTTCACTTTAATCACAAATAACTCTTTTAGAGTAACAGAGACTAACATTAAGTTAAAGATTTCGAAAACCACCAACCCTGATTGTCAACCTCATATAACGATGAACTTTGTAGGTAAGAACACATATAAAATTTGAATGCAATTAAATTGTTTCTAGATGCCATGCGAAACAAGAAAAACCATAAGTAATCACAACTCAGAAAATTAAATAGTCGCAAAAATGGAGTCAAGAGGGAACATTAAAAATCCTTTCCCATGTCTTATAATAAATTATTAAGATTAATATATGAAGAGAAATTCTTTGAAACGGTCCAGCTCACTTGGGTTTTTGATAAAATACCCGGGTTTTTTCGAGTGTTTGGTAAAAAGCTCGGCCTTTTTCGGGTTTGTTCAAAAATCATTTTAATCTCTATCTGTATTCAAACATTGTATCAAATTACTGTTTGTTATTTTTGTTCAACTTTAATGCAAACAATTTCAAAATTAAGGAGAAAAATATATGAATTTGAAAAGTTTAATATTTATATGAAAGATCAAAATTATTTTTTGTGCAACCATTCAAGAAAGAAACATTTACCTCTATTTAGAAGCAAATTTTTTTGTAATACTTTGAAAACAGTACTCTTTATAATAAAAAAATACAGTATATAGTAATATATTTTTTGAAGTTTGTTCTCATAACCTGTGACTAAGTTTCAAGACGGATGGGGGGTGGGGGTGGGGGCGGTAGCATAAATCATAAACATGATAATATCTAGTATTTTAGAACTTACTGCCGTGAGTAAAGCACTCGAACATGATAGAAGTTCAAAAACCTGGTTTTTAATGTGATTTTTTGAATAAAAGCCAAAAATGTATAATTTTTGCTTACTTGCAGTTATAGCGGTGAATGAATTTTTTAAAAAATGTCTTCATCTTGAAGTTCAATGAAGCATTGAAGAAAATTATAGATTTAACCAATTTATGCCCAAGTTTTTTTTCTCAATTTTTTTCAATTTTTATCTGCTTAAAATTCTTACTTGGCATGGTTTACATACATTTTAGGCTTAAAATAGTTCACCATTGTCATATTTATTAAGTTATTTAACGTCCTGTTTATGAGGAATTTTGCAGATATGTGAGCAAAATACAACCTTACTTGACTTTTCTTTTGCAAAGTAACATTACAGAAGGCATCTCTAATCAATTTTAAGCAAACCATTTTAAAATAGTTTAATTTATGAAAAATAAGTTCGCAAAAAACTTACTTTCTGTGGCTACCCATGCTGGATCGTTGCTTGACTGATTTGTCTGAAAATAGCTGTCAATAAAAAAACGCTGGTGTTCGACTAGTGGTTCTATCTAGTTTTCTTAAGAAGAAGGGCTATTTAACTTGTGAAAAACAGCTTTAGTAAAATGATATACCCATTACAGGTTTTAATATGCAGTAACTAACAAGCATCCCGTTTTTAGGCTACTGGGCATAAATGGGTTAAATGGAAATGTAGATCAAAGCTCTTGCAAAGAAAATTAGACATTAAAAAGTTGTTTTTTGAGGCATGGGGATTAAGATTTACAATCTTCTCATTCCCAGTTACGACACTTTAATCAAATACGCCGATGGGTCCCCGTTTCGAGATGCTATGCATTAAAATAATGCTTTTTCAAGAACAGATAAATCATTTTTTATGACAAAACAACTAAAATGTGAATTGACTCGTTATTTTTCGCCGAAAACGAGAGGAAAAATCTCTCAAATGATGTCTTACTGATGAAGTTTCAAAAAGGATTGAAAAAATTATGGCGTTGGCAGAAAAAGTACAAAATTTTTGTATAACATTTCTCTAGTCTGTTTTCGGGCTCTACACGAGATCTTTAGTCCTTCATCAAATTTTATGGTTTACCCCTAATTTTGGAGCTTACCGTGCCAGCTAATAACGAAAAATAGACCAACCGTCTTTTTTTTTGGCTAAAAAAAAAAATTCTTTTTTTCTGTTTTTTATTACATAACATAATTTGAATTCAAGATGTCCACATTTTTCCTATTTTATTCTTTTTTACGCTCCATGCTAAACGCTTTTCCAATGAATTATGCACATTTTTGCCGAAAGAGGCTTTTATGGTTCGAAACAGAATGTGTTTAAAGAAAAGAATGTTTTTATCTTATCCATTAAATCTCTCCATTTATTTAAAAATGGCGCTTACTACAACTTTCAACTATTATTATCAAAGATTTGAAACAAATAATATAAAATAATTAAAGCAAGCAGCTGGAAAATTTTACAAAAATACGTTCAATATTTACATTTCAATAATGCATTAGACATTTTCCTTTAAATTCTCGATTTTATAAATCCCAAACTCAAATTTCGGAATCAGTTCAATGCAGATGTTTTCCAATTCCAATTCACTATTTTCCTTTGAACCCATGCAGATAGAATGTTAAGAACGAAACGCGATTTTGGTTCTTGCATTGAATACGGCACGCGCATTCAAATTTTTGAAAAACAACTAAGTATTTGAATAATCAAGTCTTCTGAAAAGTTTTGATCTCCTGCTGCGAGAATTATACAAATTTCTGCAAGTTAAAGTTAAGGCGTCGGGTTATTATCAAAGCTACGGCAATGAAAATATTTTTCGAGAACGATATTAGAAACTTGTAATTTTATTTTATTTTTCACGTTTGTTCTATTCTTTGATGTTTGTAACGCTCTTTAAAAAGCTTTTTCTTTCCAACTCAAAATATTTCCAGGTTTCTTAAACAGTTTTTAACGTGCACACTGTTAAAAATTTTCCTGAAAATTTGCGATTAAAGTTACTGGCATACACGGTGCCAGTAACTTTTGTCGTAAAATATTTTTTTACTGTAAAATTTTACGGTAGAGAAAACGAGAATTAAAAAGCGCGAGATACGAACGAAAAGGATCGAACCCAGGACCCAATTTTTACACACTGCGTTACTATCCACGGTACCAAATGAGACGCATTACGAGAGCGGAAATAGGGTGCCATCTGCATCGCACAGTAAGTCACGTGATGATCAATTAGCGCTGCAATCGCAATTTTTTTATCGGTACGATTTACTATAAAAATTATCTGTACTGTAAATACTACATTTTACAGTAACATTTACCATAAAAGCTTCCTGAATTTTTAACAGTGCATGTTCTTCAAAGACAGTTGGTAACACAGTTGGTAGAGCGCGTGAACGAATAAAACTCGGGTTGACAAAGAAAAGATTCAAGATTTAAGAAATGGCATTATCTTCTAAACTGAAAGCCTTCAGTAAAAGTGGAAAGAATTTGGATAAAACGTAGTGAAAATGGGTCATTCTAGCGAAAATGGTACAAATCAGTCCCGCTACTTTGGAATTTTTTAAAATCAATTTTAATAACCACCACACATTAAGTGCATTTCTTTTATTAGTTCTCCATGTAATTTTGTGCAATCAAAAAAATGTCAGAAGGAGAAAAGGACGTGTCCCAGCTTCAAACTCCTAGAATTTTAAATGTGATTTAAAATTAAGCTGAAAGGTAACAACAAAATAAATTACACTGGATTGCACAAAAGATGCTTCTATCACCATTTCTGGAGATTATTACGCAAATGAAAAAAAATTCCCCAAAAAACACTATTGTTTAAACCATATCCTTGGATTTTGTATGTTTCGAATTATCCATTCTGTTACAGGCCTTTTGCAAATAAAATAAACAATTGCATTCAATCTTTACTAATATACTAGCTGCCAGGGCAGCTAGATTAGCTTCCTGCGGCATGTTGATGCATAACGTCCTCCCTCTCTAACTTTTACCTCATTCTGAAGTTATATTATTTAATAGAATTTAATGTTCATTCGATTTCAAGACATACCACGCACGTGGCCCTGCGTTGCACGGGCACTTCATGCCTTTAAAGTAGTGAGGAAATTTTCAAGAAACTACTCCCCGCCAAGGCGGCTCGCTTACAGGCGCTTCAAACCTTTACTTTTTTCCTATATTAAAAAAAAATCATTCGAATTATTGAGATGCTTCACGCCTTCAAGATGGTTAGGAAAGTTTCAGTAAGTTCAGCTCGCTCAAAGGAAAAAAGCAGACATAGATACTCAGTTTTTAATATAAGTAGATGGCTCTTCAACAAATAAATGTTTCAAAATATTACCAGTAGCTAGCGATAAAAATTCTACGTAAGTGGCCCGCTTATGAGTTTCGTGTTTGATTTAGTTAAGCCTTCATTCAAAATTCTCATTATCATTGTTTTTACTGTTTCATGGCAACCACGTTTTGCAATGCAACAATGGCTTTCATATTTAATCATTTATTAGGCTTAATCGCTTTAAATTTGACCACTTATTAATTGATATCTTCGCTAATTAAAATCGTATAATTATATGAATTGAAACTAATGAAGCTTGAAAAATTACCTATCTATCGGTACCTGGCTCGACTTTCAGTTCATTGGCGTTCAGGAGAAAGAAGCGTGACATAGAAAGATAGTTAGAAAGAAAGATAGTTAGAAAGATAGAAAGATACTCAGTTTTTAATATAAGTAGATAAAGCTGTAGAGTTTGTTTGTTTGTTTGTTTGTTTGAACGCGCTAATCTCAGGAACTACTGGTTCGATTTGAAAAATTCTTTTTGTGTTGAATAGTCCATTTATCCAGAAAGACTTTAGGCTATAGTTTGAAAAGATTCGATAAGCGATTCGTTTTTTATTCGAATTCAAGGTAATTTTCTCATAAATCGCCGAATACTGGGGTTAAAAATTACTTACACATATTAATGTTATATATCGTTGGAAGCAAAAAAAATTTTTCCGTCCTATGCGGTTTGTTCCGATTCTCTAACTTAAGCACAGCACGAGTTATTCAATTTTTAAACTTGCCTTTTGCAAGGCTTCACCCGATTTCTTGCAATACTTGGTTCATTAAAACCATCAATAAAAAATAAACTAATTATTCCACAGTTTTGATTTTTACGCCATTGGATAGAGCGATATTTTTAACCCCAGAATTGATTCGACTTACAGTCGAAGAACCAAGCTTTTATCTCCACTAGAAAAAAAGTTACAAGCGTTTGAACTTTGAGTTCGAAAACCTCTTTCCTGATCAAACTATTAAAGTTTTATTGCGTTGCTATGGAGACATCTTTTAAATTCATTGTTGGTGTCCTTTTCTTCATTTCGTTTCTTAAAAGCATTTCCTTTTACGGCGTTTCAACAAGGCAAATAATGCGATCGTCCGTGTTTCACTTGAATTCCTGCATACTTAATGGCTTATATTTTTTTTCTGGTACCATTTTGAAAATGTGTTTCAAATTAAATTGTAATTCATGTTTTTAGCAGGGACTTTTTTTGGCTGCGATCTAAATATTAAAACAACTTTTTTGTTTGGAATTTTGCAATTAATGTTACAGGAAGAGAGCGGTTTGGAAATATTTGTGTTTGGTAGGGAATTGTATTTGTCATTTAGGGAGAGTGTTAAATATGTGCTACTTGACATTGTTTTTATTCCTGAGGAAGCATGTGCAAATAATGCGATTGACTTTTTGATGCGGGAAAGTCTTTTAGCGAGCCGCTTTAGCGGGGAGTAGTTTTTTGAAACCGGTTTCGCTAAAACTTTCCTCCCTCCTTTGAATGCGAGCCGCCTTGGCGGCGAGTAATTTGTTTTAACTTTCCTTACTACTTTAAAGGCGAGTCGCCTTGGCGGCGAGTAGTTTGCTGAAACTTTCCTCGCTACTTTAAAGGCGAGCTGCCTTGGCAGTTATATATCATTATATACCGCCTTGACGGCGAGTAGTTTATTTAAATTTTCATCACTACTTTAAAGCCCGTGCAACGCCGGGCCCCACAGCTAGTCTGATATATATTTTAAAAAATGTAAGTAGTATAACTGGCATGATTAGCTTGCTACATTAAATTATGTAGTCAGCAACCAGGGTGAGCCTAATTCTTTTCCTATGATAGTTGATTTGAACTGTTGGATGTCCTCTCTGTTACAGTCGTATTAATGCTGGAAAAAGTATTTTTTCTTAAAATTGCAGACAGACTTTCCGTTTTAGGCTGTTTATTCCACTTCATGCTTGTTCTGTAATTTTAACCTTTCTTTATTATTATAAAGATATTTTTAAACGCTTATTTGTCCACTCTGTTACATGTCCGCTCTGTTACATAAAGTGATCAAAATATTTAAAATCCTTTAACAAATGAGTCATGTACTAGCCATTTACACTTCATTATACACAAATAAATGAAGAATCAGTAAAAAAAATGATTAGTTGGCGGAAATTATTTAAATTGATAAACTTAAGTAAACAGTTTCAGACATCATTTGTACAATTTTCGCTGGAATGACCCAAATGCTTCTGTGTAGGGAAAATAATAACTAATTAGCAGAACATTTTTCTCTTTCCAGTTTTCTTCTTTCTCAATATTTGAGATGGAAGTCTCCTGGTATTTTAAATTTCGTTCAACCACTTCAAAGGCAGAAGCTTTTCATTGTGTGAATTATATTGACCTAGCTGACCCACGCGAAGCATTCGTTCTTGATATCAATAATTCAAAAATTCTATTTTTTTTAACTAAAGTTTTTTGAAACAGGCACAAAGAGAATTGCTATTTTTCGTAGATTTAAAAGAATAGGAAATGATGTCTTACTTTCGCAGTTTTAGGAAGTATTAATGAAAAAAAAACCTTTAAGAAACATTACTCATGCTAAATTACTATGCTGAAATAAAGTTTCTTTTCCGGTTTTAATGCAACAGCACGATTGTAGTTGAAAAATTTTTAATGAGTTCGGTTACTCTCAATTAAAGAGTTTAGTTATTTTCGGAAAATTTGAATCAAAATTAACCGTCAAAAGTGTCAAGCAAAAGCAACAAAATCCATAGCAGGATCGAACCTGCTTCTTCTAGCGCATCGGTCTATCTAACCGTACCACTGCTCAAACGTGTTTACAACGTGCACTGGAAATTTAGAGTGATGACATGCTGCTAAAAGCGCAACGAGTTGTTTAATAGTTTTCCTGGTTTTCTCTTATTCAATGTAGAAGCTCAGGACGGTCATACTTTTAACAGTTAGGGTACTTCAGAACAAAGAAATTGGATCTAAAATTTTGAAACCCGATTTATTTTCACGATAAACTTATGCTCTTTTATAAAAGAAGAATTAAAACTCAAAATAGCATCAATTATTTTCTTTTTTTTCTTTCCTTTTATCCTTTTAACCTGATAGTCAAATGTTTGTATCCTGTTAAAGTTTTTCAGTTTCTGCAGTAAACATTTGTTTTTTCCATAAAACTGATCGAGTGTTTTTCTTTCCCAAACTATCAAAAGAGTATAGTTGCAAAGCAAATGCAAGAAAAAATCATTACTAATTACAAAAGTACTCTGAAATTTAAGGAATAAAAAGCTAATTGCTTTTTCGATAAACTGAAAAGAATACAGATGACGATTTAAACCGCTAACAAGCTCCGAAAGTATTTCGTTTTTATGCCAGCATAAAGATTGTATTCATTCAATTTAAATGAAAACTTTCTTTATGGTTCTTGTTACTTTGTAAAAAAAGGACGATTAATTGAAATCTCTTTCTGATTTTTTTTCAAACTATAGTAATTGTCAGAGTGCTTAGATGTTTCTTAATATTTAAATAATTGTTTCAGATGAGTAAGGATTTATGAATCTTTAAAGAGCAATTACAGTAAAGATACTTGCAAGTTAAGTTTGATACATTTTGAGCCAGGAACATCGCGATACAAGCATCAACTAGAGTAAAATGGTTCTTTTAAGGTAGATGAAACATTTCCCCTTGGTCATTAAAACAAACCATCTTGTATATAAACAAAACAAAAAAAAAAACAAAGAAAAAGAAAATTAGTCAGTTCGAATTTGGCAATTTTAAATTAAAATTATTGTTTTTAACCAACTTCAAAAAAGGAGGAGGTTCTCAATTCAACGCGTATGTGTTTTTTTTTTCGCACATAACATCTGATCTACTGAACCGATTTGGACGATTTTTTTTAATCGATAGGAGATGGTGTAACTTAGGTACCATGTACTCATATGATGATATTTGTTCACTAGAAAAAAGGTTATGATCGAAAAACTAAAATTTCATGTTATTTAAAACAATATGTACTATCGTAAATCCTTACTTCAATGAGCGACCCGTGGTCAAGTGGTTAAACGCGTCAGGTTGAAGTTCCTGATGGAATGAGATTGAGTCCAGGTCTGCAAGGACTTTTTTGAACAGCTGCATGGTTTTTTAACCCATTTATGCCCAAGTTATTTTTAATATTTTTTTTTTTTTACATTTTTATCTGCTTAAAACTCTTACTTGCAATGATTTACATTCATTTTAGGCTTAAAATAGTTCGCTTTTGCCATATTTATTAAGTTATTTAACGGTCTGTTTATGGGATATTTTGCAGATATGTGAGCAGAATACGACCTTTCTTAACTTTACTTTTGCAAAGTACCATTACAGAAGGCATCTGTGATCAATTTTAAGCAAATCATTTTCAAACAGTTTAATTTTACGAAAAATAAGTTCGCAAAAATGCTTACTTTCTGTGGCTACCCATGCCCTTCTGTGGCTACCTCGTTGCTTGACTGATTTGTCTGAAAATAGTTGTCAATAAATAAACTCTGATGTCCAAATAGTGGCTCTAACAGGTTTTCTCAAGAAGAACTATTTAACTTGTGAAAAACAGCTTTTGTAAAATGATGTACCCATTACAGGTTTTTGTATGCAGTAACTAACAAGCGTCCCGTTTTTAGATTGCTGGGCATAAATGGGTTAACAATATTTTGATTATTTTAAGTGCATTTACACTAAAAAGAATGAAATAAAATATTTTTGGAAAAAAAAATAGAACCGACTTCAGTTGGAAATTGCTCTAAAGAGTAAAAAAAAATTTTTTTCTTTCAACACCATCGAAACTACTTTTAAACATAAGTTTTGAAGTCCGCGCAAAAACAATGTATAGAAACATACGCAACTACAATTCAACTATGAATATAAATTTTAATGGATACATTTCATTGATTACCACACATTCGTGTGATGGTACAAATATTCTGCTTTTAATTTTCAATGGTTTCTCTGAAAAAATGTTCGCAAAATATGGTTAAATATCATTTTACCTATCGTTTTTGCGCCGACTTCAAAACTTATGTTTAAAAGTATAGTTTCGATGGTGTTCAAAGAAAAAAATTATTTTTTACTTTTTAGAGTAATTTCCAACTGAAGTCGGTTCTATTTTTTTCCAAAAATATTTTATTGCAATCACAAATTGCTTAGGTGTGCGTGTAGGCGTGTGTGTGTGTGCAGGCGTGTAGAGGTGTGTGTGTGTGTACGCATGTTTGTGCGTGAGTGTAAGCGTGTAGGTGTAAGCTTGTGTGTGTGCATAGGTGTGTATGTGTGGAGAGGGTGGGATCGCAGTGGTGGTCTCAGAGACACCCAGTCAAAAATCAAAGGAAGCCAGCTGCGTTCAAATGAGAGTAATAAGCAATTCGTCGATTGCTTGAAAACAGCTTGTTTTGGTGCATCTATGTATTTTTATTACGAAGCTATACTGACAAGTAGAAATAAAATTTAGCACATAAGTCAATCATGTCCTTCTAAAGATAACGCACGATGTCCCATTTCAATAAAAGAATAACGTTGTCTTTATTCCATTTTTCCTTTTAAATTTCAGTATTTTTTCCAACAATGAAAATTGGAAAAGATACATTTTGTTTTATCAAACTTTATAATAACTTATAGGACCCTTCCCACTACTAAACAGGCACAGGGCCTAGTGATTTTCTGTGACTCTAAGGCCGCCCTCCAGGCAATTTCAAAGGGAAACTCTTCTATCGCCCATGAAATCATCTCAGGTCTTCAGGAGATCCAGGTTATGAACAAGACCTGCACGCTTCAATGGATACCTGCACAGGTCAAAATAGCAAGCAACGAATATGCTGATAAATTAGCTAAGACGTCCAGAGACCTTAATACTAACAACAACAGTGTCTATCTCCAGGATGCAAACGCAATAGCTAAATCTAAACTTAGAGATAAACCAATCCAAGTGAAACACCAGCTTTGTGAAATAAATACAAGACGATCAATAACAAAAACTATAACCAGGGTGAGAACCGGCCATCACAGGGGCATGAAGACTGATGGAGAGGATAGAAGGGTTTATAGAAACTGTTGTAATTGCCCAGATACACAGCTTACGCCTTTTCATATCTTTGAGTGTCCAGCAATAAGTGCGAATCTGTGCGAAATTGGTGTCTTGCCGTCACTTGTAGACCTTTATGACGATAACATTCAATAAATCGCAAAAGCAGTTGTAAGGATCCATGGAGTTATTTAGTTCGGCTAAGTCATAGACACGACAAAAAAAAAACTTAAAGCAGACAAAACTGAATGCGATTTCGCTCAAAAATGCATAAAATATCCGCAATTCACATAAAAGAACTGCAGTCTTCGACTAATGGCGGCAAATTTTCTAGCAAAGACTACAGAGTGCATCAAATTATATAGCGATATAGTTTTCAGTAACTAAACTAATACTGAAGCAGAACTGTTATACTAATTGGTAGCAAATGATTTTCACAATTAGTCAACGAAATTATTTAAAGTTTAAATAGGCTTCCAATTAAGGAGATATGTTGATACTCGAAATTTTAGCATAACAGCAAGTTTTGGGCAATTATCGCTTAACTGTGGCAAAAGTAGTCTATCCGAAAGAATTCAGTGCTCAGAATATTACTCTTTATTGGTCGTTATTGAACCTGTACTAGTTAGACCAGCGCTTCTCATCCTTTCTTGACCGGCGGACTGGTAAAAGGTTTTAAAAGAAATTTGCGGACCTATTAGGTTTTCTTTGATTTTTTTTTCTCTTTCTTTTTTCCACAAGAGAAAGTTTTCGACTTGGGGTCCATTAAAAACTTGTGAAATAAAATATACAAGACTTCACATGGTATTTTAGAGAACTGTCACACAATATATTTAAATGTAAAGATTGTTATAAATATACAAAAGTAAGTTAATAAGTGAAAAATCGTAGAAAATAACGAAAAGTACTAATCATAAAATTCACGTAAAAATATCGCAATATAATTTTTGTAATGTTTTTATTATTTATTTATATTTTGTTTTATTTACATATTTTGCTTTGCTTATTATTTATTTTAATAAGATTTTTACTTTAATGTAGACGAAAGAAAATTTCCAAGGACCAGTCAAATTTTCCTGAGGACCAATGCCGCTTCGCCGGGCCACCGGTTGAGAATCACTGAGCTTCGATTGCGAGCCAATCCGAATGGAACTGTTTAGTTCCCGGGGTGGGTGAGCCACTGCGAACAGGGGTGCGGTAGTCCCCTTAATATTTAAACAAAATATATTTATATCTACATGTAGCAAATTAGCAACACTGCTGCGATAATAAAATAGCAGAATTAACTAAAAAACTTAGGGGAAACAGTATTGTAACGAATCCGTAGCACCTTCAACTTTCTTTAATGACCATCCCAATCTTGAGGAAATAGCTATAAATTTATTTACAATTATGTACACTTATTTTACAATAGGAGCAGGAAACAATTGCTAAACATCCAGCAATTAAGTAGCAAACAGTACACTGTACTCTCAACAGTAACTCAGCACCACGTATCTAACGCGAACAGTAATTAAGAAATTACAAAAGCAAAACAAGCATTCGCCCAAGCGAATAAAACGAGCCTCTCAAAAATCAAATCTGAGAAAAACTAACTAACCGTGTTCAAGGCAGCTGGACAGCTATTTATACTCAGAAGGAAATTTCTACAACATTCTAGCAAAATCCGGAGTGTTCTATTCATTCACAAACTTAAATAATCCATTCAAGAAAATTCTTGCGATAAAAAGAAAAACCTACAATACTGCAGCTTAGCGCGAAAATGTCTTCATGCTTATTAAATGTAGGAGAAGTGTAAAAACTACAAAATGTTACAGGGCCCGGTATACAAATGATAAAAGTGATATCATCAGATACTTTTGCAACATGTCGCCAGATAAAACCAAAACTAGTGACACCAAGCGATCCCTCGCCAAAAATGGTGAAAGGCAGGAAAAACAACAACTATTTACAAGATTTGTAACAGTATTTTTCTTCTGCATTATTATAACCTTTTTTATCCGTTTCTTTCAAAATATTATTCTGTGGTCACATAAAGGAAAAAAAATATTATTTCAAAGGCGAAATGTTTCAAGGTAGGGGCGATTGATTTTATTAAGATTAAATTTGAGTAATTAATATCTCCTGCTCTAATTAACAGAGAGAAACGTGCTAAAACTTTTCTTTTTTAGAAAAAAAACCCTTTCCAACGATGTATAATGTTTGGTGGGGGGAGGGAGTTTTCCCCCCTCAATTATGCCGGATACACCAAAAATAAGACTAATTAATTAATTTTGAAAAACCTAATTCGAAATTTAGAATTCAGCCTTCGAAGTGCATTTCACGGGGATGCGTTCGAATTTTTGTGCCAAGTTTCAGGTCGGTAGGTACTGTGGGGACTTCTGGCCGTCGGTTACAAACATACATACAAACAAACAGAGCCCGTCATCTTTATGTACATAGATTTCAATACTATTAACTGCACCTTTTTCTTCTCTCTTTTTTCTCTTATTTATTTATTTATTTATATACATTTTTTAATTATTATTTCTTATTTATTTAATTTTATTTTCAATTTATTTGTTATTATTTATAGATTTTATTTATTTATTCCTACATTTATTTAAATATTTTTTAATTATATTTTTTTATTTATGAATTTATTAAACATTTTTTTTCCATTACCTTCATGTAAATATTTTACTATTAACTATTACTGTTTATCATTTTTACTATTAGCCAAAATTATTTTTCCTCTGTATATACCAAAATTGAATATCTACCCATGTGGGTTACCAAGTAGAATCAACTCATCGGATTTTGCTCGGCCGATCATCTAAACTGATCCGGTAACGCACGATGACATCGTTCCGATCAGTATCCGAGCTCGGTTTTCGATGAGCTACTTTTCATCGGAAAGCGATAACTTTAATAAGGATCAACTTTCCCGATGAAATTCATCGGCACTGGACTGCACTGCTCGTAAATTGCTCCAAATATTCTTTTTCAGAAAAGGTATGCAAGTTTTTTTTTTTCAAAAACATTTTTTCTTTATATGTAATTAGTTAAGATATATGTAATTTAGTTAAGATATATGCAAGTACATAATGTAATTTTTCTATATGCAGAATGAAATGAAGTGGGATTAAAATTTGGGAACTTGGTTTTAAGTGGTCACCAACAACGCTAAAGTGGCCACAAACTTTTTTGGGCTTAATGGCCGCTGGCCACAATCAATTTCTTTTAGTCTCAAGCTTTAGACTTAATTATTAATAAATACTGAAAAACAGCAAACTTTCTTAGATTACGAAAGCCATAATGTAAAACGAAACAAGCTTCATCAAAAGTTTCCCTTAATCGGGAACAATCAGCTGTTTCTTGCCGGCAAATGTCACCGAAAACACCTGACACCAAATCAAATCCACATCGAATATTCTGTAGAAAACACCTGTTGGCATTGCGCCAGCGTAGAGCAAAGATATGTTCCATTCCTTCACGCAGAGTATGTTTAGTAAAAATGAAAGATGTGTTCGAGATAATTTTCATGCTATCTCACCTTTTTTTCTTGAACATTTTCGCGTCTTTTAAGTTAACATGTTTTTGTATATTAAAAACGCTGCAATATGCTTAGTTGCAAAACCACTTGATGCCATAAAAGTGCTAACTTGTGAAGCATATTTCTCAAAAGAATTATTGTCTCGAAACAGCCTTTATTATACTGATATTCTCGATTAAAAAAAAAGCTAATTGTAAAATAAACATAATGCTTGGTTAGTTTTGATTTCAACAAATACTAAGATTAAATCAAAAATTAAAACCTCATATTAAAACGAACTTCACAGGTCAAAAAGCATTTTGAGTTTGAATATATTTAATTGTTTTTTTTTTTTTGCGGACATGGTAAACACAGAACAGGAAAAATAATCTACTTATATTAAAAACTAAGTATTTTTCTATGTATCTATGTCCCTTCTTCTTTCTCCTGAACGCCAATGAGCTGAAAGTCGAATCAGGTACCGATAGATTGGTACTTTTTCGGGCTTCATTAGTTTTAATTTACATAAGGTTCGATAAAGTGATTCTGAAGGAATTGAGAAAAATCTTCAAATTTAAAGCGATTTGTCCTAAATGATTAAATATGAAATCCTTCCGAGAAATTTCTCGGATGATTCTTCATCCTAAGTCTCACACTTCATTGCATTGAAAAAGGGGTTCCTTATAACCTCGAAACACGTGTCTGCAGATTCTTGCAAATTTCATGCTTAATGACGTTGATTATTCTCTTTGAACTTTTTAGCACAAAAGTATTTATTCAATTCTTAGAGAGGCTGTTGTCTGTTATAAAACTACGACGATCTTAGGAACTGAAAAATTGACAATGCCATATTACCGCCCCTGATTAGGTG
Organism: Uloborus plumipes; assembly: GCA_038373865.1. Taxonomy (NCBI): domain Eukaryota; kingdom Metazoa; phylum Arthropoda; class Arachnida; order Araneae; family Uloboridae; genus Uloborus; species Uloborus plumipes. The sequence continues at coordinate 25,724 of JAXGGA010010144.1, forward strand.
CCAAAGGTTGTTTGCAATTTATGTTATATTTATATAGAAAAAATCCTTCGTTGACTACATGCCTACATATTTCAGCAAATTCGTTTGCTGTTTCTGTTTTCTTTAATTGAAAAATACTCGAAAGCCATTACTAAAACATATGTCATGTTAAACATTTCCACCAATGTACCTAGCATTTAAATAATTGTAATGAAGAACAAAGTTATGTTGCATAAGAACTCAAAATATGAAAGTCATATCGATCTAGTAAATGTTTTCCAATTTCATTAACCTGGGAAAACGAAAAAAAAAAACCACAGATAAAATTTATTTTCCTTATTGAAATAAAAGAAAAAAAGAAAGTAAAAAAAACATCGCCTCCCAGCTATTATTAAACATATTTGAGCTTCTTCGTCAAAGTTTATTTATGTAAGCTTAAGATTAGATTTTAATTTCGATTTCGCGAATACTTTGAAAGGTTAGTGTATTTCATTTTGCAGTAGTTCTTATCTCAAAGCAGGATTTTAATATTCTTAGCAGAGTATTGTGTCATTTATGTGTCAAAATAAAACTTTCATATGTATTTTTTAAAACAATAAATTTATAGTTGCTGGAAAGAAAATATTGTAAGACATAGGAATCGAAATGTAGGTTGCAAAATAAATGTAATTTTTCATGTAAATTGCTTGTAACTGTTTGTCTCTATGCCCATAAATATTTAACCCATTAAAAATTATGTTAAATAATAGAGATGTGCTGCTATAAGAAGGAAAAGAAAGGAAAAATAAAAGAAACAGAGTGGAAAACCACGAAATTAATATTAATAAGCAACGAAAGAACAATCAGCCACGATTTTCGTACGCCTCGAATCGACTTTGCTACCGTTTTCGACTCAGTCACGTGAATATTTTTTTGAAATCATATTAGCATATCGGGTGCGATTTCGTCCGCGTAACTGGTCGAAAACGACAGGGGAAGAAGTTCGAGCGGTGTGAGAATAGTCTTGAATGTATTTAAAGAGTTGCACGAAAAAGTCGCAAATAAAAGTGGACGCATCCCCCTTTTATTTCAGCACTCATTGCCAATACGGTTCAACCTCTGTTATACACAAATATGTTATACTTGAAGTCCTAAGGGTCATAAACATAGGTAGAACACCATCCATGTCGCAATGCAATTGAATTCCGCCCTATTCTCTTCAGAAGTTTTGTAGAGTTTCGGGTATATTGCCCTGCTAAGATCGAAACTGGTCGAGATCAAACTGAGATATTCCTCCTTAAAGTTTTGCGCTACCATGTATTTGATTCAGATGAAACTTTTTCAGAATTTTTCAAAAATATTTCCCGTTCTTAAATGACCATATAATTTTGTATTGAGGTAAAATACGCCACAAAGAGCCACCCGGTGACGATAACTCAATTTTATTAAGCAGTGCAGAAACGATTTTTGTGCTGAGCACGGCAGTATACGGAGTTGTATTTCCGCAAAATATCACACTGCAAAAAATGTACTATTGCTTTTACAGTATAATACTGGCAGCTGAGGTTCCAATTTAAATGTGTAAAATGCACATTGCTAAATAGAAAAACTAGCAATTTTACAGTTTCTTACTGTACAGTTAGTAATTTTACAGTTTATTGCGGTAAAATTTAGCTACCTTATACTGTAAAAACAACAATATAATACTGGCAGCAGAGGTTACAGTTTAAAACTGTAAAATGCACGGTAATAAACTGTAAAACTAGCAATTTTACACTCAATTACTGTAAACTAGCAGTTTTACAGTTTACTACTATAAAATTAGCAATTTTTAGTTTATTACTACAAAATTAGCTGTGTTCTACTGTAAAAACAACATTCATTTTTTACAGTGCAGAGAACATGGCGCGAAACTCAGCTGTGTCACGACAAGGATGATGTTCTGCCGATGTTAATGCCTCTTAAGACTTCAAGGTCTAACAAAGGGATTAACGGATCTTTCTTAGGAATTAACTTCAAGGGTTAACAAACATTGGAGCATTACTGTCAGAATGTTGTGGGAAAAAAAGGAATAAGCCATCTTTCGAGCCACACTGCAGTTCTACAAATAATAGAGAAAAGCTACATGTAATACACCGCCAGCTCGGTTTTCAATCCAGATACTGCGGATTTGCTCCAATTAGAACACATCCGTCTGGAATAGACTTTAAGCAAACTGGAGACAGAAATTATCTTATAGAACCTAAGAGTGCTAAACAAACTGGTAGTTAAAGTAAAATTAGCAAACCAGCGAGAGACTGCAGCAACAGGTACGGCTCAACTCGTAATTTTCAGATCTAAGGCAGAAATGCACCACCTGCTGGGTTATATCATCAAGAGATTGCAGCTCCCTCCCTATTAGAGCTCATCTGTCTGGAATTAATTTATCTACCAGTTTGTTTGGCACTTTTAGCTTCTACAAAAGGATTTCTGCCTCCAGCTCGATTACTGTCTGTTCCAGACTGATGAGTTCTAATTCGAACAAAACTGCAGTATCTGGATGGTATAACCAAAGTACATATTGTTCAAACGTAATCCTGGCTCAGGGACGGTAGCTTACTGCTTAATAAAATAAAGGTTCATGAAATAATTTTAAATGATAAGTTCATAAGGTATATTAATACGTGTTAAAACAGTCATTGAACAATGTCTACTTGAAATAAATTACATATTAACTAATATTTAAATTAAATGGTTCGTGCCTTTTTCGTACATTTTTGGAAGAATTAAGCGAAAAAGACGAAACCAATTCTCTCCGATCCTTGACATTAGGAAAAAGTTTAGAAACCAGTCGTTTCCATTTTATTTTCGAATAAACTCTTAGACGAATGCAGAACATCTTAGTCGTCCCAACAATTTTCGACAAATATTTATTCATCACTCCAATCCTCGGTTTAAACTCCATTCCTGGAGAAATAGTCGATGGTAGCGAGCTCGCGACTCTTTTCAAGAAAAGATTCGACGGAAATGGATTACTTTCTCCTGTTCCAAAATTGTTCTTTCAACTTAGGTACAGGAAAATCGTCATAATAGGTTGATTTTTTAGGCTGATAACATATTCGTGATTTAAAAGAAAAATATACAATTTTTTTTTCGATCTAAAGAACATTCTTATGAACTTGATTCGAGCTAAAAAGTATGAAATAAATGAGCTTATGATTTTTTGATTACAACACTTAAAAGTTGAAGTTAATCATAATATCTTAACATTTAGCTCAATTCTAACGCAGCCAATCAAATTTAAATTAAAAATTGAAAGAAGGAATGTAGACGATTTGTTAGAGATAGCAGGGGGGGGGGGCTAGTCATTGCATAATTGTAAACCGTTTATTTCTAATACAAATTTTTTACTTAAATTTTAATCGCTACTTTAGAAGTAACCTAAATATAAATACATTAAGATTAGTAGGTTTTATGAAAAATATTAAATAATAAATCAATTAAATATGTAATTGCAAACCAATAAAAAACTAGTTAGCAATGGGTAACTATAATGCTCGTAACACTCAATTTGATATCTTTTTTTTTTAGAAAAAGGCAACATAATTTGCATTTACAACAATAAAGAGAACAACAATTTTCAAATCGTGTAGAGCAAAAGCGTAAAATTTTAATAAATTCGTTTCTTTTTTTCTTTACACTACTTGAAAATTCTCAGGAATTTTCAAAATTTCTTTAATAAAAACGCTGTTTATTCCCGGTATTAAATCCCGTTTTTCCTTATTTTGCAACACTACTTGCAGTTGACATTAACAAAGAAAAAATACTTTAACAAAAGAAACACATGCGCCTAAAGATCAATTAAGAATACGCTGAAAAATAAACGTTGTAAATTAAAACGTCATTCTCAACTTTTGTATTTTTTGTAATTTTATGATCTCTTTTGTTAATTTATTTTTTCCTTATGAGTACTAACTACTAGTGCAATATCAGCTACTACTGAGTTAACTTTACACAGGACTTTTTACTGTCTTTTAAAGCAAGAGGGGCCGCAAAGAGGCAATTATCTCCTTTAAAAGGAGGGGGGGGGACTATCAGCAGTATATTTAGAGCAACATATTAGTGTTATGTCAGAGCTACTAAACATATTAGTGTAACGTGAACTTAAAAGTTTGTTTTTAACTGGAAACACTTTTCAAAGTTTGAGTTGCCGTCGAAATTGAATTTCCAGTAAATGAGATTGGAAGAAGAACGTCTTTAACAGATAGCAGAAAAAAATCATGCCCAAACCAAAAAAAAACTCACCTTAGAAAAACAGAAATGACATCATTTTTCAACAAGTAGAAATTGAGTTCCATTTCTTATTTTCTTCCAGTCGATGTTTCATTGTTTCTTCCCAAAAACTCATTTTATTTTATTTATTTTTTATTTTTTGCAACTATAAAGTAGGTTATAAAACATCTAAATTCATCAAAGCCAAAATCAAGCAAGTACTTTTTTTTCGTGCATTTGTAGTTTTTTAAAGGAAGAATTTATAGCATATAATATCTGGCTCAGATTCAGACGGTAAAGGAATTTCTTAACCCCCCCCCCCCTCATCTTCTTATGTGAAAAAATATAACCCCTTAATTTGCGTTTTGGGATTTATATTTCGCAAAATTTACACCCCACTGCCTATTTAGGTCCAAAAAACTGCACTTTGACCCAGCCGCGTCCCGATTGTAATTTCTACAAAACCGGAAGCTCAATCCGCCTTTGTACAAGAAAATATTTAATTACAAGCTGTCGAATACAAGACAGCAATAAATGGAACGAAACCTTAAATTTGTCCCCCACCCCCCGTTCTTGTCACAAAATTTCATGAACCTCCCTTTCCACTGAAGACATGAAATTACTTGTGAACGACCCCTTAGAGTGACCGTAACACAAGAGATAGTGCCAAGGGCAAAAATGTGACAGCCGTATGTAAAATGTTTCAAAAAATGTGAGCATCAACTTTTAGCCGCTTTAATCAAAACAGCCGTCACAATTTCTTTCTGAAGAAAATTCTAGTATTAATAATTCTTCTGAAAGAAAATAAATTACCGCGTAGAAATTGTTTACATATTAAAGAAATTCCGGAGCATTTTTACTCCTTCCTTTTACTTATTCACGAAATTCCAAAATGAAATTTCAAAGTTGCTTTTTAATAAGCCGCGTTTTTGTCGGAAGTTATTTTGGTGTTTGAAATATTCCTTTAGAATTGAATGAATCAGAGTAAAACTTTGAAGTTACATGCTTATTGAATTTTTAAGATTTCAAAAAGATTTTGCGCTTTTTTTGAGTACTTATGTATTTAAAGTCAAATGATGTATGGAAATGGTGCTTCAGAAGCCATTTATCTGTCATTGGACCATGAAACTAAGCTCGCCAACTTGTAGAACAAGCTGCCAATTTAACTCGTAGGAAAAAAGCGAATATTGCTTATAGGTGGTACTTATTTCCAGGAATTGGCATTCTGCTGACAGCAGTCTGCTCAAACTTAGTGTCAAATATTACCAAGGTGGCAGAAACTTTTAAATGCAGTCGTCAACATCTTATAACACCCTACTAGTATATATCAGAGCAAAAAGTTACACGTGGATACAGTATTATATTTCATCATCTATGTTTTTTAGTTTAATAAATAGAAAAAGACATAAAGTGAACTATTAACTTCAATTTATATGTCATCTGGGCAAAACACAAGAACCCCCCCCCCTCTTATCTATTACATAGACTCAAAAAAACGCAAGGAATCTTTAAATGCATGTTATAGTTTCCTGTTTGAAATACAATGTCTGTAACTGATGTAGACGAAAAAAAAATAAAAAAAAAGTTTAATGCAGCTTAAAAATATCGCTGTAAAAAAAAAAATGAATACAAAATTTTAAAATATCGATAAAATTAAAAATTGCAATGCAGGGGTTCGAGATGAGGAATTTGTGTGTCTATCGGTCTTTATGCCCCCCCCCCCCCGCCCTCCTTATAACTTTTGAATGAACATTTCGATTTCAAATTTTTTTTCTTTCGATTTCAAACATATTATTTTAATATTTCTCTTTCTAAAACCGTATAATGAAACACGGCTTACTTTTAAACGAACAACTAATTTGAAAACAGAAATCTATAATTGAAGAGGAATTCCTGCATTAAGTACCAATTTCACTACATTTTGCAGTATCTCAGCTTTAAGAATCTTACTTAATATCAAATGTTTCCCACAGCTTTTAAAATAAGTCAATAACTCCATCTCCTCTCAAACGAAAATGTCGATGGAGGGAAAAGCTGCCCCAGATACTTCAGTAATGAGGAGGACACGAAGCAACAAGTGAAACCTTACTCCGAACATTTCACGGAGGGCTTAATTAGGGTTTCGTTGCCAACTCTGCTTCCGATTCCAGAAAGATTTTCAGCCAAAAAGTTTCAATTAAAATAATTATGTCCCTCAAATTAACTGCAGCCGCGGGATCCTTTCCTGCGACAGAAAGCACCGTGTGTGCTCCAGTGAGATCGGGTCTCATTACGCGGCTCCGATAAAGAGTTCTTCCAAAAACTGACGATCTCGCTGGCGTGAAGTACTACACAAGCACGTGGGATCGGTGTACGGCGGAGGTTTTTGAAAATTAATTTATGTGTGGAGTTAAGAAGTTAATTATTTCAATGGTTGTGCCAAAATTTAAGCCGTTTTGATACCATTTTGAACATTTAGAGCACTTGAAACGTTTCGTTAAGCAATCGAGAATGTATGCCAAAATATCTTGTTTCCAATTAAAGTTCGTATTTTTACTTAATTTTAAGAAGTAAAGGAAGTACTGTAATTGGAATTTTTTACTAAAATTTCAGTCTAAATAGCTACTTTATTCACTCCCAAATGAATATTGAGTAGTTTTATACCTCAGAACTAGACTAACGTAAGTCCATTTTCGTAACTTTTCAGCAGAGGGCGAAAACGATTGCCGAATACATACAAAAGATGAGACTTATGCTTTTAACCCCTTCAGTCGGAATTATGAAATAGTTAACCAAAAATGTTTTTATTTGGTACACAAAGTACTATGGCTAAGAGCATCTCACAAACAAAATTTTAAACTTGTGAGTAAAAAATTAAAAGAGTTATGACGTGTCCAATTTTCCAGATACATATTTTGAAATTAATATTTCAGCAAAAAAATATATAAAACATCACTCAAACTTTGTCGTAAAATATTCTCCAAACAATAACAAAGCATAATATAAGCATTTGAAATGATAAATAAAAGATCATACGATTTTAGAAAATTTAGAAAAAAAGCAACTTTTTTCGGCGAGAGTGCATGGTTGGGAAAACAACCCAATCCCAGTTTCTCAATCCATTTTTGGGAATGTTGCCAATCCCAAAAGCAGAAATTTTTGCTCAGATAATAACAAGCAGATTGCAAATTATCAACTACAAAAAAAATCAAGTAATTAAGTCAATTATTAAATGATTAGCAGCTGTTCAAAGTTGATGTCCGGTATACCGGACACCAGGTCTGAAGGGGTTTGCTGCTAAATAATTGTGAAGGAATTTGTTTTATATAATAACGTACTCATGGGTCGATGAGGAATAAGATTCTACATACAATGAAGCAAAAAATTGAAAATCGCCATTGTTGGACTTGCATCGTTCTGGTTCTGAGGTACAGTTTTTTTGACCAACCAGCACATGCATACGTACCTACACAAACATATTAACAACCGAAATCTCCATTTCGACCGTCCCCGAGTTATTTATCACGAGTTTTCTCGTGACGTTTGTATGTGAATATGACCTGTATGCATATGTATGTATCTCGCATAACTCTAGAACTCTAACGAAACAGAAGATTCTAGTTTTTTTTTTTTTTTTTTTTTTTTTTTTTTTTTTTAATAATCGGAATGGTGGGCGTTGTTAAGCGTAAGCCTTGGTTTCCTAGGATTGAAATCGTCGATCTCTGGCGAGTCGACGGTCGCCGCCTTCTTCTGCGCATGCTCCTGAGCCGCAAATTGACGTCGCTTCACGCCACGTTCCAATCAAACTGGTTCTGATTCCAGCGTGCAGTCGCGCCCGGCGACGGCGACGCGTTCTAGGAAACCAAGGCTGTAGGCCTCTTACATCCGAATTTGCCGCCACGTTCATACCCTGCTACAATCGGAGGATTTTTGAGATACAGAAAAGCATCAGCGTCCATGGGCTATAACTAAAAAGTAAGTTAAAGATTTCTTGGTCATATATTTGGACTTAGATGCTTTTGGTTTCTCTTTTTCTTAAGTTAAGGGGAAAAATACGGAGGTTTGACTCGTACCACTACATCTTCAAAGGAATTAGAGCATTATCCAGGATTTCTTCCCTATCTTTGATCCAGTTGATAAATCAAACGATGCAATCAGATTTTTTAGCGGTCACCCCTGGCGTACGCAGACAAATCATTTTAGGGGGGGGGGGGCTGATCCGAGACCTAGAAAGAACCCCATAAAACGTAGCTGAGAAAAGAAAATTTTTCGAATTCTTGTGATATCAATGCGAATTTAAGATAGCAAAAATACATCATTAATTTTTTTTATCATTGAAATTATTGTTGCGGCTGAGAGGTAAAGCGTTCTGATAATAGTGGGAAAAGACTAATTAAAATTTAAAAAGGTCTCTTAATTAAAGTAGGTGCTCCCCAACACCTACTTTAATTAAGAGAACTTCGTGCTTTGATAACATTTATTTTTTTATTGTGCCTAATGTTATGTTTTAATTACATGTGTTGAAATGTATTGAACAGAATAAGATGAATGAACATGAACAAGCATTAATCGGTGTTTCTGAAACAAATTTGCAATAAAATTGAACGAAATTGAATTATAAGATAGTCATAAACGTGACAAACAGTAAAATAGATTTCTCAAAAAATAGGAAAAAAGAAATAACTTACTTCTTTTTTTTCTTTCTTTGAATTTTGTCCTATGATTATACTCTTTGTACAGAAGATTTTTCTCATGTCGCGATTTCAGAAAAAAAGAATAAACAAAAAAGGTAATAGCTAAAATGTTTTGAACTCTTTTTGGATAATTTCAAAGGGGGCTGCAGCCCCATCAGCCCACCCCCTGAATACGCCACTGGTGGTCACCGTAGATCAGGTCTATCAAAATTAGTGTTGGACCGAAAAAAAAAACCCTTAACTGTAATAAGTGACACAGCACGCAGCTAATGCTGTCTGAGGCGACAAGAGATATATTCTGGACAATCTTCTTTTTCAAATAGACTATTCTTCATGTGGTATATGGTACTCTCCAGAGGTTCGATTGCACTCAAGTTTTTCTCTTTTAGGGCAATGAACAAATTGAAACATTTTGTTTTAATAGACAAAGATCAACGTTACTAAAGCATACGGTTTGCAAAATTGCCATCAGCAAGTATTGCATGGTTACAATGTTTTCAGGCAGAAAAAGTCTCAAGCTTACGACTAGAAGCAGAAATCATAGAAAGCGGCCGTTTGTTAGTAGACTTTGACAAGAAGGGATCGCGAATAATACATCTAGTATACGAGGGGAATACTTATATTCAGTCGAACACACACAGAACATCCTATACCACATCATGATAGCATATCCGTGGCTTCCGTGTTTATTCCTTTAGATTGTGCTACGGGCCCCTTCCAGTACAAAAAAGAGTTTTAATCAATTTATATTTTTGGGTGCATTCTCACTCCGGGTATTATTATAAGTCTGGTACCCCTAGCTCAACCAAAATGGGGCTTTATTCGACAGTGACCAAGCTTCAGAGCTAGAATAAGACATTTAAAGGAAAAACCATGTATATTTTAACAATATGTTGATATAGATGTCTTGCTAATGTTCTGAGGCGACAAGTAAGAGCTAGGCCCGAACTCCACAAAGCGGAAAATCGACGGAAACAGAAAGCAGAAACTGAAAAATCAGGTTTTTCCCCTTTCTGCTCGGCAGAATCGCGGCAGACTCGGAAGTAGAAAAATTTCAACTTTTCTGCCGCTGCTCGCGGATTCCGCTTTTTAACAGCCTATAGGAGCCCGTCTAAAATTCTGAAGGATTAGCAGTGGCGGCCCCCGCCATCGGATCCGCACTGCTCTTCTGCTCTGAAAACTACCTGTTCGGCGGAAACTCAACTGAAACAGAAATTCCGTTTCTGTGTACGCTTTCGGTTTTCTGCTCATGTGGAGTTCGAGCCTTAGGGCCAGGCTCCATATCAGCAGAAAACCGACCGAAACCGAAAATCCGGGTACTTTGAATTTAAAGGAAATGGAAAGCACCCGGATTTTCGGTTTCTGCCTTCGGTTTCGGTCAGTTTACTGCTGATGTGGAGCCAGGCAGTTTACGGGGAAAGTGTTAAGATCATGGCTCTGAACTTCAATCCTAAACATCCCTCCACGGTTTTCCTCACTTTCAAAGAAAATGGAAGAAAACACTGAGACAAGAAACGACCGGCTTTGTGTTGTTCAATGTATACGAAGACGGGATAAGCGATACGATAACGACGGATATAAGAGAAATATCTCTTGTGGATGTGGACATTTCTTTTCTCACCCGGTAGTCGATGCCCACCGTGGATATAAAGACGCCAGACAGGAAAGCGCCGTCTTTGTATCGGACCAGGAGGCACGTCTTCCCCACCCCGGAATCACCGACCAGCATCACCTGCAACGGAAGAGAAAGAGAGTTAGCTATAGTGGCAATTTCATGCAGTAATATATTTACTAAATAGACTAAGGAAAAGACCTCACAAGATTGTATCACAGGAATCGCAATGCGTGGCTCGACCCTAGAGAAAGTAAACTGGCGGTAGAGATTTTGTTTCTTTTTTAATCACGAGGGAAAATACGCGAAGACCAGTCACTTTCTTCATTGTCACGTGAGAGGTAATGTAAGATCTTTCACGTGACCAAGCATGGATACAAGATCGCATGCAAATACATTTGTCTTTTGTTTCCGGAATATTAAACTTTGGGTTTTAACTTTCATATATTTGAATTTTAGGAACCATTATGCATTTTTGGAGTAAGTTCCTTAAAAATATTTTAAGTACATAAAGAATAATGACTTGTCACTGTACAGACACGGCCAAAACATGTACAAGTCAATATTTTAAATGCTAACATTTTTTTAGAAACTTAACACTTTATATAATAATGGATAATGGTTTTTCATATTCAGAATATGTGCAAATAAAAACCAAACTTTAAAAGTTCATAACAAAGGTAAACATATGCGCAAAAATTTCACGTGCGACCAAATTATTGAGCATTTTAGGTCGATGATAGTTCCTTCGACAAAATTGCAATTTAATATCGAGTGTTCGGAAAGAGATAATTTTTTGCTACTTATTTCATTTTCTCTTTGTTTCCACCAGCGAACTTCTTAATCCGAAAACAAAGAAAATCAATCGCAAGATCTTGAATATTCATATCTTAAACCTATGAATGCATCAGGTAATGTGTGGAGTGCGGAAGTCGTGTGAAGGGACTAAATTGCATTTGCGGATGCAGAAAAAGAATTGTAAGAAAGATTCATTAACGTTTTTATCATACGAGCTCATTTGAAAATAATTACTAATCTTCACAACAGCATATGAACGAAATCAATTGTTTTGTCTTAGTTAACATTTTGGTAATATTGATCGTGCGCCTGTTGATTTTAAGGCTGTGCAATTCGAAACAATTTGAGGATATATTTTTTTTTTTGATGTTGTAGGGTTTTTGATCTGTTTAAAATGCAGAAAAAGGAAAAATCAGTTAACTTAAAGTGACCACCATTTTGTTACACAAAGTGCGACATCGAAGTTTCGTTACAAGTCTCATAACATTGCACGGCCAAAAAAAAAAAAAAGTTTCCGACTAATTTCTTGCTGACTTACGTAAAACGACCCCCTGAATACAAATATGACCACCGTACCCTCCCCCATCACGTCCCACGTTTTGATGATGGCAACCGCATTATTATTATTATTATTATTTATTTATTTATTCAGTTTTCGACAGTTTCAAAAAAAGAAAAAACAAATTGAATGATAATTAGAACCGCCAATATATCAACAATTATCGTTCTTCTGAGGGGCTAAAGAGATGCAGTGTTCAAAGGCATGAGCATTTGGAGCAAGTTAAAAGAATCATGTGGGTATTCCTCCCTAGAATATTATTTAAAAAATGATCAAAGCTAATTTTTTTTTTCTTGGGGGTTTATTTTGCATTTTTTCGGTGTAAGATAAGAGCATCGGACTCGAAAAATATTCAATAAATAAATGAACGCTTGGTATTTTAAAGCTTAAATTCTCGGTAAAAATGACTTCGATGGAAATATTGCTTTAAGTAATGCATTTCTTTCAATGGGGTGTTATTTGTAGTGATTTTACTCATGACAGAGTAACTTTTTTCTCATCCCCTTTCTTTACCGAATAAGTTCTGGAAGAAACACATTCATTAATAATAATACTAAAGCTGTATCCTGCAGCTTTCTTTCAGAAAACGGGACATTTTGACGTCTCAAAGTTATGTCCTATTTAAAAACAGAAACCATTTACAAACAGATTGTCCCGTTCAACTTAATAGATACTGCATTTTTGGAGAAAACCGTTTTTTCTAATTTTTACTTCTTTAGCTTTTTTAAACTCAAAAGTACTTTTACCGACCCCTTCCAGATTGAAAAACTTATCGTTTCCCATCTTAAAAAAACATTAGTAGGTCAAATATAAATGAAAAAACATTTCTTAATTTTTTGCAACAATCATAAATTTCTATTTATTTTGATTTATAGTAACCAGTGCTTCTAATTATTTTGCCATGTTGACGAGATAAAATTGGGATCCTATAGTTAACAAAAGACTTTGCTGCCCGATTGCTCTACTTAGCGATTAATTTGTTGTTTATTTATTTTTGAATAGTCAGACTCATTTAAAACTCATTACAGTCATCATTAATACCATCATTAGTTCCAATTATTTTAATCATTCTTTGTATAGTTAAAACGATGCAGAACGCAGTTTGTTATTTGATATTCGAGACATGATTAGACTCGTTTGGGACTTGGCGTTAAGAGGGTAAGATGACGTAGATGGCGAATTTATAATATCTGTAATTCTTTCACTAATATTAACATACTAGCTTATTACCCAGGTAACTTCTACTTTTTCTGCATCATACAATATTTGTGCCAATGTTCCAAGGTAATTAGAACATGAATTATAATTGTTTTTAACTTACTTCATGCTAAAATGAAAAAGGTGAGCCTTAAACTGATAATTCATTGTTAATCGTAATCTTGCTTGGAAAATACTCATATTTAAATGTGTTAAATTTTATCAATTTGTATGCTTAAAGAACTTATCTCTATTACTCTATATGTTCAAAATTAAAAGCAAACGGCCATTTTGAGACAGAAAATTTGAACTTGAACTTTTTGGATTTTTTCAAAATTTCAAACCCCTCCTGTGTGAATTTTAGTGCATCAAGGAACCTCTGTGCCAAGTTTATCCGACGAAAAATGGATTTGCATTTGGAAAAAACTTACATATATACATTTATTAACCGATTTCAACAAAGGAGGAGGTTATATAATTCGTTGGAGAATTTTTTCTTGTATGTTATAAGATTACTCGAAGATGCCTGGACCGATTTCAAAAATTCTTTTTTTGTTTGAAAGGGTTTTCCTTCCGATTTGTCCCATCCTCTCGTGGTACGGATTCGATAACGGGAATCTGCAAAAATCAATCGAAATAGAATTTAGGATCACAGTTATCGTAATAATGAACCGACAGTTTTGAATGTAAGGCATTTCTGGATTACATAATGAAATTCATTTCTATGATCTTTTTGAAATTTTTATGTATTTTATAAGATCACTCAACGACGCCTGGACCGATTTCAAAAATTATTTTTTTTGTTTGAAAACTTGATAGTATACCCATACATTCCAGTTTGTCCAGTGGTCTCATAGTCCAGGTTAAATAACGGGGTCCTGCAAAAATCGAAGAAAATAGAAACCGTGATCACAGTGATCGTAATAAAGACAATTTTGAATGAAGACTTCGCTGGATTACATAATGAAATTCATTTCTATGGTCTTGTTATCTTCCTCTAATGCTGATAACAGATAACAGGCCACGTATATGTAGTATTTCTATCGCTAGAAACTAGTATTGCTTTGAAATATAAATTAGTTGAAAAACCGTTAATATTTAAATGGCTTTGATTAAGCTAGTACACAAATACATATCAGTGAATAATAAGAATTAGTTTTTAGAGTCAATCGTTTAAAATTTTAGACGCCCGTTGATAGTTTCTTTCTTTTTTTTTTTCTTACATAGTTAATTTTATGAAGCACCAGCGGGTGACCGAGCTCCGCTCGAAGAAAACAGGTATCGAAGCTAACTCGAAGATTTAAATTTTCAATTGTGATTTATCAAAACAATACATGCCATAAGAAAATTTGTAAAACCATTGGTGAAAAGATAACCGGTTAAAGTGCACCAGTGTAAACTATTCTAAACAAAGTTAGAGTTTTGAAAACAAAACGAGAACATTTTATTCTTTATTTATACTTAACAACTGGCAACGGATTAAAAGTGAAATTCGAGACATTTTATTAACGGACGAGTTTCTTTTTTTTTCTTTTTTTTTCTTTCTTTGATAACATGTATTTTGATGCTTTTTGTACTTTTATTTATTTATTTATTTATTTTACTATTAGGTTGGTGCGTATGAAATGTCGGATTCTTAAGTGATTGTATAAAACTGCATATCTTTCTTCAAAAGCTGTTTATTCAATCAAAGTATACTACATTCGCTTCAATACACTTCTCCCAACGAGATTTTAAAGCGTAGATGCCTGTCTTAAGGCTACAGTGGACTTTTTATGGATTTTTTTTTCTAAACATAGTTACATTGATGTTACTTTCCTAAAATGTTCTTATTTAGATGGTATGTGAATAAAAATAAAAAATAAATAAATATTTTCACATGTTTAGAGAAATGCAGCAATTTTAGAGAAATTTATTAATAAAAATTAACTAAGCTTAATACGCTCCATGCGTCAAAATATTAAACGAATATTCTAAAAATATTTTTTTTCCACATCTACCTTTGATATTGAACAGATTGTAGGAAAAAAATTTTCACTTTTTTTGTCCGACATCAAAATAACGACAAAAATTAGTGTTTTCATCACAATTTTTGAAAAAAGTTACGGAAACGGGTTAATTTCAAGTTTATATCAGTTACAACATGGCTTTGGTCCAAGTTGCTAAAAATCTGTTTCCAACAGTTTACAGATGATGCATTGGGATACACAGAAAAAAAGTTTTATCATCATACGTAAATTATTTTGACGCATGGAACATTTCGAAGTTTTAATAAGCAGTAAAGTATTTGTTCCGAGAAAAACTCATTTTTAGTTTTAAAGAGCAATTTCAGCCATAACTCAAGAAAAAAAGATCGAATCGAGAAAATTCCTTTTGTACTGAATAAAGCTATTTTCAGAGCATAAAAATAGAACAAAAACAGAAAACCCATATTTTGAAGGATTTTCGCCGTTTTCAAAGTCCACTGTAGCCTTAAAAAAATTTTGGTCTTTAGAATTAATAAACTCTGATATCGAGTTTTTTAAACTGTCTTCATTTTCATAGTGTTTGCCCCTTAAAAACAGCTCTAAATGCTTGAAAGAATGAAAATCGGTCGGCGAGAGATCCGGTGAATATGGTGGATGCTGCAAAACTTCAGATTCCAGTTCGTTCAGTTTCGCAATTGTTTTGTGTGTCAGCAGAATTCATATCGGCAATAAACTCAAAAGAAATAACAAAAGGGAAGACCTTCGAGAAAACCTATTTTGCTGAAATGAGTCTCTGGCAATGGACAATACGACTATGAATGAGGTTATGCCAAAGACAAAAGTATAACGAAAACAGGGAGGCAAACGTCCGCATGTAAAGAGAATCCGACATTTCGTACGCACGAACCTAATATTATTATTATTATTATTATTATTTTTTTTTTTGAAAACGATGGAGGATTTTTTCTACGGAGGAACTGTAACAGTTACACTCTTTAAAAGGTGCGAAAAACTTTATTTATTCGGTAATTACTTTTCACGTGCCTATTTCATCTGATGAGAGGGGTATATTTTGCTTTTCGAAATCAGCTCTAAGTGCTAAAAAGGTATGTTTGACATAATTTTCAGTCTCAGATAATCAAGAGAATAATGATCAGATGCGAGAATGCCGATGTCGATGTACGGGAAAGTAGGCTCGTTTAGTTCTTGACAGAACTTCTTGTTATTTCTTAAAAAGTAAAATTAATTTTAAAATAAGATCTGCGCTGTATTTTTAGGTTTTTAGGTCGCCTATGACAAATGTTAATCCCATTTAAATTTGACGAAGAACTAAGAAAACGAAAAAAAGCAGCACAAACCAGAGTTTAATTCTTTCCTTAAAATCCTGAAGCTGTATGTATTATCCCTCTTTTTATTACATTGTATCTCAGCAAATGCTGTAAGCTGTTCATAGGAAACTAAAAATAAACTAATGCGTAACCGTGTCTTTGAGAAAAAAGGTATTCGAATTTGAAAAAGAAAAGTGGGAATCATAATCCAGTTAAAAAGCGGGGCTGTCAAAAATATTGGGAGGGAAAAATCAGAAATTGTCTTGAGAATATGAAAAAAATACAAATAGTTAAGATATTTTACGAGATTATTTTACAAAGCTTTGAATCCAAAAATCAGAACTTGCTTCAAAGAAAAAGGTACTTTGTATATTTAGAAATATGCAGCGAAAAGAACAATGGAATTCACTCGGCACCTTTACTATATTTATGATTTTTTAAAATGTGTTTTCAAGTACTTATAATAGTATTATAAAACTGGATGTTTGATAAAAAAACCTACTTAAAAAAATATTTTGAATCCGAGTTTCTTCAAATAGAGTCCGTCAAATTAGAGAAAACGCATTTGACAAAATATTTTAATTAAAAATGGCGCTGTTGGAAGTTAATTCATATTGTCGAGTGATTGAGACAAGTTATTAAAATTAATTTTCTCGTGCAATAAACCGGAGCAAAAAAGTTATAATTGACAAATTAAGTATAACCATTAAATCTACTGTTGACAGATAATACATTTATTTGCTCATAAGCAGGTTTTATAATTACAAAAGTTTCAGGAGATTTATTAAGTTTTTGGACATCGGACAATATTTTTCAATATCAGGGAATATTTTCTGGCGACATGTCTAAATTTCAAATTATGTTTTAACATCGGAATATTTTTTGAGTTTTATATTCTTGAATTTCAGATGACATTAATAAACGGTCAGAACACTTTTTCTTTTTCGTTTTTTGAGTTTCACATTTCAAATCTAAATTCTCAGTTTTAGACAGTGGATGAAGTTTCTGAATTTTTGATCACATTTTTCGAGGTTGAAATGGAATTTAGCCTTTTATATTTCTGCTTTTAATCATCAAAAGATGTTCTAGATCTTAAAACTTCATATTGTTTTCTGGCCAAAATATGTGTCTTTGAATTTTAGAATTTGTTTTTATACGTCAAGGGTATTTATGGCTTGATCCTGGTCCGATTTTTTTTTTTTTTTTTTTGAGACCCAAGGCAGTTTTAGAAGTTTTTCGATCCCAATACTTTTGTTAAAAACATCAAGTATTTTAAGCGAAACTAGTTCACGTCTAACTTGTGCTTCTAAAATACTTTTATACGCTAAAATTTCAACGTATGAAATTCAAAAAACCATATTATGAAATTCATTTTTTACATTTTTACCTATTTTACCTATCTCAATGCATTCAAAATCATTAAAAACAAGAACAAAAGTTAAACTGGAGAAATATAAAATATTTAAGTACACAATAGGCATAAAATATTCAAGAATAACACTAAATATTCTTGAAATATTACTCCTTTTACACGTAGCCAAAGAATTTGACGACAGAAAGAATAAAAATTTTATCGCATGAAACAGCAAAATATTTGAAAAGACTTTTTATTTCTCCATTTAATAACTCAGAAAATAAGACAACAAAATTGTAATGTATACTATAAATTTTCCTTTTTTACTCGTGCGGACGCATTTCTTTGTAAATAAGGCTTTGCATCGATTTTCTTACTATTTCAGATTTTCATAGAAATCATAGTTTAACTACTGATGTTTGTAGCAGTTGGCGTTTGTTTTCACAGAGAAATGGAGAATATGAAAAACAAATTTGTTTTTGCATGATGTTTAATGTAAAATTTGATATTAAGAAATATAGGATAGTAAGATTTCTTAAAATTATGTGTAAATTGTTCTTACTCAAAAATATATCATATATTCTTCAATTTTAAGTCGTCTTAAGTTAGATTGAATAGCATTTATGTTAGTAAACAGTATATTTTAGTTATTAATTTTATTTGATCTTATTATTATTACTATTATTTCACATTTTATTGAACATTCTATTTCCTCAAATTTTAATTTCGGCCAAACTTTTTTAAAACTATTAACTCAGTGTTCTAATATATCTTTTAAATATATTATATCGCTAGATTCTTTAAAAAGTATCATAATTAAGGAGTAGTTTATCACAAAAAAAAAATAGAGACTGAAAATTGATCGAAAAAGCATAAAATGCATAGGCCAAACCCTCATAACATTTGTTTTTGTTATATATTTCCAATTCCAACTCGACAGTTAATATCTTTTAACTGTGGCATCTATTAACTGTCGCCAATTTTAATACGACAGTTCATATCCTTTTACTCGCATCTATTAATTTTCGCCAATCCAAATACTACAGTTAGTATTTAGATCAGCAGTTCCCAAAGTGGTCCACAGGGGTCCCCCGGAGTTTGCAGGGGGTCCATATAAATGAAGGAAAGAGTTGGGGGTCCATGAGTTATAAATAGGGGTTCACGAGCTAGGATCTTTAGTAAATAATCGGAGCATCAATTGTAATAAATGCTATGTAAAAATTCGTAATAATGCTTAAAACTATATTATTTGCGCAATTGTATGAAGAAAATGACAAGAACTTCAATTAATTACTTTTTCTCATTAAAATACACTGGATGTTAAAAAGATCATTCTTGACAAGGTTTTTATGATAATTATTTTAATTCCTTTTGACACTGATGTCTCATTGAATTATCAATTTTTTTAATGATATTGAAGAATCGAATTTTTACGGGAAGAGCTGATTGGAAGAAGCACCAATGAAGAACTTAAGGTAGAGTTTACGAAAGAGTCTAAATATTTCTCTCTTCAGAAAGACATAACTATCATATATACAACTTATCCTACCTTTGGAATATCACAAGAGAACTTCTGTGAACTTTTACATCTTCATACCTCTTGAAAACAAATTTTAGTTCAATCAGCAACTTTTTTCAAAAAAAAAAAAGAAACAGACTGCCAGTCTCAAATCGGGAAGATTCAAAGTTATGTTTCACAAATTTAAAACCAAATGCTAAAAATTTGCTGTCTAGACACCAAATTCAACCCTCCCACTAAAAACAGTCTTCTTTTTTTCTCTTGTACACCTATTCTACGAGAAAATGTGTACCTAGGTTAAATCGCGAGAGCTCGCGCCGCGTTTTGTCACACGAGTGCTCGCGCGGGGTCGAAAACGACCCCAATGTGTTTTTCTTCATTTCTTTTCCTTTTTTCATGACTTCAGTATTTTATTTTATTCATTTAGTTTTTTTCACTAACAGAGACTTCTACAATGATTAGTTTTTGATTTGAAAGGCATAAAGAAAGTTTTTTATGAACTATTACGAAAATGCTCCAGCTCTCAAACACATCAGTAACATTTTTTTGGGTTTCCGTTTGGTGCAGGAAGAAAAATACTTATATTTCTAACTGGAGTACAAACATTAGCTCTAAATTTATTTCTTTGCCAAATAGTTTCTTTATCTCTTCCAATAAAGATGTCATCTGTATCAGGATTATCAGAATGTTTGCTAAAAGAAAATTTGCTTTCACTTTCATAATCACTGAAGTTTTCTTCATTGCTAAACCTTTATTGTCTGAAAAGACACATATTCATCACTTTCTCCATCGTCCAGTAATTAGTTAAAATGCTTCATCCCTTGCTCATTATGGTGTTGGCATCTTTTCTTTGTTATAAGTAGTGCAAAAGCAATTGAAAAACATGAATTTTACTTGGACAGAACTACATAATCATTGTGAACGACACGCTTGTTGAGTGAAAATCATGCTAGAAGAAGGATTGCTGTAAACTACTTCCTGTTCACAAAATATTTCGAAATTCTTTGAATGGAACCGACTCCAAACACCTGTTCCGTTCCGAGAACCTTACTGACGTCAGTACTCGTAGAAGACTCCAATCGCAAGAACCCCCCTAGTTTACAAGAATTAAAAGGGTTTAAGAAAATTCCAACCACACCTTCCTATCAATCAAGGACACAATGGCAGCTACCCAAAAGTTGGTTTCCTTATCTGTCCATGAAATTCCAAGAAATGGAAACAAAAAATGGCTGGGGTCGTTTTCGACCCCGCGCGAGCTATCGCGTGTTAAGTTTTGTGCTATTATTATTATGAAAGTACGAATTAAAATGTTACATTTTTCTCTTCATCTGTATTCTTTTAATTTTAGTTTTATTTTTTTCTCTGCAGTAAAACTGTCAAACTGAATTTTTAGAAAGTTTTCAAGCATTTAAAGAGTTTTTGATTGTTTGAAAAATTTGTTTTGAAAGAGCTCTCATACTGTTGGGTAAATTTCTGATTTATCTTGTTATATTTACATATATCTTGCTTTCATCAGGTTGTTTTGGAACATCTATGATAGAGCTTAACCATCTAATTCGCGGTTTTAGAATACTTCAGTTCTATTATTTCAGTGCCTGACTAGTTTTGGAACGACAACTAGGAAGGTGGTCCACGAGAAACCGGAAAACTCGGCAAGGGGTCCACGGACCAAAAAAGTTTGGGAACCCCTGATTTAGATAAAGAATTATGACCAACTCTCACTCCCAGAAGGTAAATTCTGGCTGCGCTAATGCCATTAAAAAGTTGAAAATCCTCTAAATCTTCTCAGAATTATGAAAGGTATATGTACGTAGAAGAGTATTGTGGAAAAATTAGATAAGAACCAAATCAATAATAATGAAAAAGAATTACTTTAAGATCTGAAATACAGTTCTTTTGAATGCATTTCCTTCAGAGAAAGACTTTATAACAAGCCATATACTATCAACATGCATTCACCTGCTATTTGAGGCCATTGAGCGAGCATCGAGTAGTTTCTGTTAAATACGTACTCTAGTGTAAGATGAGTAGAGAGATAGCAGACATTGTCTGAAAAAGATCGCTCATACGACTGTCTTATTTAATGATGCACCATTAGATATTTATACTCATATTCCTTTTTTGCATACTCATTTCCATTAGCTGCAATTACTCGTCCAAAGATGCTACGCCTTTCTGCCATAACTTGACTGACACTTCATGTAACTCTCTCTCACAAAGGCTCCATAAATCCAGATCTCCACGGACCTTGTCCTAACAATTGAAGGGACAAGTGGATAAAGGTGATATGTGACAATTTTTGAAAAACTTACTTTTTAAAAGGATGAAGGTGATAAAGTAATAATTCCTTTTTTTTTTTTTTTTTGAAAGCTTTTTCCAGAAATAAAAAAAAAAATGTCACATATCACCTTTATTCACTTGCCCCTTCAATTGTGTTTGTGAGTTAACATAATTGAACACACACTAATTTGAATTTGTGTAAATCGGCGAAATTTAAATACCACATATCACCTTTATCCACTTGCTCCTTCAATTAATAGCTTTGCGACTTTGGTTTATTTTAATTTTTTTCTAATGTTTAAGTTATCGTTTCCCTTTCTTTGTTTAAATTTATTTATTCATTTTTCTGTACATTTTAGAGGTCTTGTCTAGTTTTCATTACCGTAAAATAGGGTGTATAGGAGCACCGGGGTGATTTGGAACAAAACTTCCTGATCATACAAAGAAATTCTTCATAAATATACAGTCGGATTTTTTTTTTTTTTTTTTTTGTCAGTTGCATTTTTTTCTACAAAGGTGATATTATAAAAAGTAGGGAAAAAAGTTTTGTCTTTCTGGCAACAATATTGGCTTATGTGAAAGACTGCAAGCGGAACGCTAAAAAACACCAAGTTTTCATAGTCTGCAAAACTTTGTAAGTACAGACCCCTTTATATTTCAAATCTCAGAATAGTATTTTCTTATCATGCATATATCTAAGCAACAGAGTACCACATTAGCAAAGACAACATATTTTAATTGTGGCATAAAATGGAAAATTCGTCATCTATATACATAAAAGACTACTTCTGAAAGCGTATGTCCGGGGTAATCTTTCAAACTACTGGACCGATTTTAACCATTTTTTCACCGTTAGATAGCTACAGTAACAGAGAGCAGGATAAGCTATAATTTATTTCTAAAAAGCTTAGTTAAAAAAAGTTATTATGGAAAATAGTAAATTTCATGTCATTTTCCCCGTTAAATAATTAAA
This sequence comes from Uloborus plumipes, assembly GCA_038373865.1. Lineage (NCBI taxonomy): Eukaryota > Metazoa > Arthropoda > Arachnida > Araneae > Uloboridae > Uloborus > Uloborus plumipes. Next base: position 48,193 of record JAXGGA010010144.1, read on the forward strand.
TTTTCAGTGCATTG
>JAXGGA010010145.1:0-48203 GCA_038373865.1 Uloborus plumipes
ATTTAAAACCGTACACATTTAGATAGCAACAAGTTAAAAATTAAATCTACACCCTTTGTGTTTAGAGGTGAGGAAAAAAAGTATTGATACTTTTTTTTCGCTCATATTTTTCGGGATCCGGCTAGAAGGTCCAAAACCGAAAGGTCCACGAACAGAAGATCCACGTTCAAAAGGTCCGCCAGACAGAAGGTCCAAGGAGCATAAGGTCAAACAGCCAAAAGATCCACGAATAGAAGGTCCATATTTTTGGACAGCGATGGCATAAGGTCCAGATTTCTCAGTGGGTGGACAAAAGGTCCAGATTTTGGGTTTATCTTTTGTCTTCAACTTATTTTGTTAAATATTCAAGTTTTACATGGTAATTACCACCATAATACATGTTTTTTAATATAAAATATCTCTATAGATCCCCTTTCCCCCACTCATGAGATGTAAAGGTAATTTAAACATTAGGTTGCCTTTTTTTTTTTTGTTGAAATGTGTTTTATTGTAAATGTAGCGTGGAGATGACCCCTTATGTGCCAACGGGTTTGCGCGCATTATGCACGTAGTGTATAGCGGGAAAATTTTGGAATCTGCCTTGAGGGCTGATCAATGTATTTCAAGACTTCTTCCTTGTTATTGCTGATTGAGGGATACATGTCAAGGTCATTAGAGGTAGCTGCGTTTAGTGGGGGAGATAATTTTCAGAGGGGTGGTCGGGTGGTGATGTCGGAAGGAAGAAGACGAGTTTTTTTCGTTGTTTTTGTTTTTCTGTTATAAAAACAGCGGCTGGTTTTTGTTTGTTTGTTTGTTTTTTTAATCGTCGCCACAGTTGCTGTTATTCTAAAGGATTTGTTTTTTTTTTATTACTGCTAATTTATAATTAATCATAAAAACATAAAACAATTAATATTATTATTAGTATTTTTTTGTAAATAATATTGCTAACACCATTATTATTATTCTTATCGTGCGTTTTTAGAGTATATTTCTCAGTCTTTCAGTGTTTTTACTATTAGTTTTTATTATAAGTGCAGTTTTTATTATAAGCAGCTAATTTTTCATGCAGACCAAAGGAAAATATTCCCAATGTAAAATTTTGCTACTTAATAAATTAAAAAACAAGGAAAATTTATTAAAAATAAATGAATAAATAAACAAATCTTTTATCCAAGAAAGCCACACGAGAGATTAAGAGAAAGATACAGTTTTGATTACTTATTCCTTTACATTCAAACGAAACTAAATAAAAAAAAATCTCCAACATAATGGTCTCCTATACTGCAAGCAGACTAGTTTATAAGATAATTCTTTTTATTTATTAAGTTCAATTACTCTTCATTTGTTTTTCATTTCCTTTATCATTTAATATTTTTGTTTTGTGTATCTCTGAAATTCTTTCGAAAAATAAAATTGTAAATGTACGTACATCTTTATCCTTTTGTTTAGTTTCAATTCTGATTGTAAACCCCCGACGCAACAAGGAAGGGGGTTAACGTGTATAAAGTTGACGTATCTGTGTATTTGTCGATCTGTCTGTGGCACTCTACAGGCTGATCGGATGGACCGTTTCGAAAAAAATATTTTTTGAAAGGAGAGTGTTCTCAGCTAGATCGCGTTTTTGAATGACATTAACACATTAATGCCTAGCGTCCCTTTTTAAGGACGGTCCAAAATAGGGTCTGAATTTCCCCAAAATGAGCAAAGCTCACACTTCTTGCATTGAAAAAGAGGCTCCTTGTAGCCCCGAAACACGTGTCTGCAATATACCTGTATATTTGTGCATTTTAAACGTTGGATTTAAACTTCACAAATTATTGTGTTCAATTAGTACCTTGGTATTGTTTCAATTCGTTATTAACAGATTGCAGCACATAACCATTGTAAAGTGTGTTCTGTAGCAGTTTTAATATGATCTTTATCAAAAATGACATCGTTCACAATCTCAAGAAAAAAAGCGAAGTTTTCAAAGTTATTCCCAGTTTATGTTAATTGCTGATTTTATTTCTTCTTATAAAATGTCTTTTAAATATTATATCGTAGGCAGAAAAAAAAATTTGGTAAAAAAGTATGTACCCTCTGGGGTCTATCGTAACTTTTAAGGGACGATTTTTCTTTCCTCAATAAAGAAATTATTTTTTACGTAATATTTTTTTTATTATTTTTCCTGTCCATTAAACACTGTTTGTAACCAGTATACAAAATATCTTTGGAAAAAAAATGTCAGGCATTAATGGGTTAATTAACGAAGATATTAATTAAAAACCTTTAAATGGTTTTTCACGATTTTTGAAGAGAAAAAAAAACAAGAGAAAAGTAAAACAACAGTATCAAAATGAAAAAAAAATTCTGCATCTGATAGAATGTGTTTGAAACTTCCATGTTATTTAGAATTCGAATGCTAACGTTTTTTTAGAAAATGCGGCTAAACCTTAAATTTACGCAATTAGAAGCCGATGTCATTGTTGGCCCACGAAGAAAGAAAACTCAATGATTTAAAATGTTTTTCTGTTGCCATTTTATATTTGTTAACAATTAAAATACTTGTAGTTGATTTTAGTATGAGGTTTTAAAAGAATATTCAATTTTCCCTCTTTATTCTGCTTTTGCCGACTAGCAAATTTACTAATAAGGATCATCGTTCCTTTTCCGCGTTTACCTGGTCCTCTTGAAAACAACTGAATGTATTTAAATTTAAAATGTTTTTTGATCAGTGTAGTTCGTTTTAACATGAGGTCGGCAATCAGGGTCTGGGGTTTTTTAATTTTTTTAATTTAATCCTAATACTTGTACTGTTTTGTTTTGGGTTTATGGTCAGAATGATTACCTTTTATGCGAATGCACCATAAAAAATTAAAACACTGGAGAACGGGGGGGGGGGGACTTTTAATTTTTAAATTATACCTGTGCCCCCCTGTCGGGCACGCTTGCCCCCCTGTCGGGCATTTCCTAGCGCCACCTCTGTATGGTGGAAACATTCCCACCCAAGTCTTTCTGCAATATCGCGAAATGAAAATCCACCTTCTCGTAGCCAATTTGTACGACCTCGTTTAAACTCGGTGAGCTGTTGATAATGGCTTCTTCGTCTTCTTAAAAAGTATTCCTGGCTAAAATGAACGCAATTCGTCCAATTTCACGGAAAAATAATACACATAAGCTTCACAACACGCTTTTAAAACAAGCCTTACTTGCATGTTCTGAGTGACGCCAGCTGCGCCACACTTATGCGCGGAACACGAAATTTCAATCGATGTCATCTTTCAGTTGTATAAACACGCCTACCAAATTTCGTTTATCTAACACAAGTCTTTCTTGGTGTTGGGATTTTTTTTCCGCCAGTGTAGTTTTTATCTACGGAACAGATCAACATTAAAGGAAAATATTTTTCAAAAGTAAATTTTTAAAATCTTAATTAAATGTCTCCTTGTTAGTTATCATATAATTCTGTTTTCTTTTTTCATTCTTAGAATAATTTAGAAAAAATTCATTATTATTTTAGCTAACTTATGACTTAAAATACTTATATAATTATAATTATTTGCTCTATTTTGTAATTATGTTTACTTTTATGTTAAATTGCCTTAAGCATTAAAAGTAAGGCTCTTCACCGTCACAGAGACTGATATAAAGCGAGTTGAAACCCTGCTACCAAAAAAACTGAAGTCAATTCCAAATATCATGAAGCTTCATCAGTTGGTTTGTAATGAAAATAACAAATCAGTGTTAGGTTTACGCATGCTAACTTGCGTTTCTTGCGAAACCGATCTTTCTTGTACTCATTATGCTTCGAGTCCGCCTACAGTTAATATTTTATAGACTAAATAAAAATAAATGTAAAACAGACACATGAAAAAATAAAGAAACTTCTAACTCTTTGCAGTTAAAAAAAGGTGGTGTTGTAAAAGTTTAAACTTCTAACGAAAAATATTACTATTTCTTTAAAAAATTAGATTTAATCTGTTTTGTTTGTAAATAATGTAAAAAAAATATATGAAGCAATATTCTAAATGGGGTATTTTGTTTTTTATGTCATTATTTCTGTACCTCAGAACCAGACTAACGTAAGTCCATTTTCGTCATTTTTCAGTAGAGGGGAAAAACGATGTATTTGACAATCGTTTTTCCCCCTCTACCGAAAAATGACGAAAATGGACTTACGTTAGTCTGGTTCTGAGGTACAGATTTATCAATTGAATAAAGTTTTAAAAATATTTCTTGAGTTAGGAAGTGTTTAAACCGGGAGATGGTAATTACACTTTTTACATTAAACTTAAAACTGTCATTAAAATTTTATTTTTAATTTTTTTTCGTTGCTGAGCACTGATTTGTGATCTTAAATGAGTTGTCTTTAAATAAATATTAACAATTATTAATTAATTATAAGTTGAATTTTTCCTACTTGGCATTGGCAAAAGTTAACGTGTTGAGAAAATCACCCAATTATGCTTTGATTAAAGAAAAAAAAAAAAAAAACTCAGTGCAGGCGCTTCGATTTTCTCCAAATCGGGGCAAATCTTGCTTTGATATAGAATTTTCCACCCAGTGCAAAGACCCTACTTTTTCTCGTCAAAATCCAGCAAAATAAATACGTAATAGACGGCATGCGTGAATAATATTGAACTGTCGAAATAGAATGTTTCATTCACTCTGTGGTCTGTGATAAAAACGAAGTTATGCAATGAAGTGAATGAAAATAAAATAGCTCGGTATTTTCGCTCTTTTCATTTCCAGTTACATCTACTGACATTAATTTTAGCTTTTGCTAATATTTCATAACATAATATCATTGAAGTTAAGTTGAACATGAATAAGTGAGAGCTCAAAGTGACACCTTACCTTTCACGAAGTTCTTTCAACTTGACAACTGCATCTGCTATGGAAGTGATCTGTTGATCTGAGTGTTGATTGTCTGTCATTTTTACGACGCAAAGCAAATGTTATTCACAAAATAAAAAGAATAACAAAAGAGGAAAAAAAATACAAAAAAAAAGTTCTTTGTTTAGCGAGTCATGATTAAAACTTAAAAAAAGCAACAACGAGAAATTTCAGAAGAACATCACAATAATCGTATTTCCAGTTCCAAGTAGGTTTGCGAAACCGCTTCCGAACACATTTTTGAGTTTCCCTTTTCACAACAAAGTAGCAGACGACTATCCCGCGCAACCTGTTTCGGGAGGGCCCACAGATCGATTGGAAATTTCGATACACATGACAAATTCTATATCCCCGAATTAATCACCAGATCACATTTTCCTGACTTCTGTGATGCACACACACACGGGCATGCAATTAGAAAAATTCCGAGGAGGATGTTTCAGGGTTTTAGTGGAACAGAAACGTGAAATAGAAAGAATGCACGGAAATCGAAGAACGGTGAATTCCACATCTCAACGCTGAAACTGAAATGCCGCAAAAATGACAACAAGCGGTGGAAATCTGTGGCGGTCGCCAAAGGAGCCGCCGGAAAAACCGCCAAGGCGGAGCAAGCATTTAGTTTCATTTTTTTCTCGTTCACGGTGGAAGTTGCAGTTACTGGGCTAATATATACGGCAAACCTGTTTCTAATAGCACACTTTTTATCTGGGATGAAGTTCTTGCGGCGTAATTCATGGACTAAATTTTTTCCCATGTAGATAAAAGAATTTCGGATTATTTGAGATAACTTTTCAGATTTACAGATGGCATGGGCACCCTCCTACAAAACAGTATAAATGAAAAATAAGGAAAAAAAAGCTTATCATAAAAACTAAATGTTTTAACATTTGTGATAAGCAGGGGGAAATTTGAGGATATATCCTCCCACGAAACTCAGACACTTTCCTTCTTTGAAAACAGAAAAAGAAGAATTGAAACTAATCCTTTCCACCCCCCCCCCCCCCATGATTTTTTTTTCTAGTTTCGCAACTGATAAATTAAATACCAGCAGCTCATGCATACAGTTTTCAAGCTTTTCTAATTTTTTAAATATTCTAATACATTATGAAACAAGAACAATTTTAATTGTTCAACTATATCTATTCGGATACTCTTCCTAGAAAACATTCTCTTTCTATATAGACATTAGACAATGTCCACGGCAAAAAATTTCTGTTAGGCGTGGTGCTATTTCTTGTAGAACCGCACTTTCGTTCTCTGGGAGGCTTCCTTTTTCTTCTTTCAAATTTTTAGAAATTAATTTAGACTTTCAAAACATATCTATTGCAGGGTTCCCATTCAGATTTTTCACAAAACCCGAGAATGGGTTCATAAAATTTCTAAAATCTATGGGGAAAAAAAGCAGGACTGTGTTATTAATAATAATTCTAAAAATTGGGTGAAGTTTTTTACACACTCAACTCTTTGTAACTCGGAGTTCTGACGGTCTAGCTCAAATCTTTGAATTAGGTACTTCTAAGTATGGGAAATTCCTAGTCTTCTCAGGAGGTTGGGACCCAATGAAAGCTTTGAGAGTAAAGAATATTCGAGTTCTATGGCTTTGAGTTTAACCCGAGTCAACTGTAATTACTACTTTTGCAGCTGTTCAATTATTATTAAATATTAAAAACGATAAAAAGTCTTTTTTTTAATGCTGATAAATTCTAAAATTGATCTTTCAATTGCTACTTTTTTAGAGCAATTTGTTTAAAAATGGCGTACAAATCGTGAGTTGGAAAAAACAGTTTTTTTGTACAAATGCTTATTCAATTATATAAACAGTGGGAACAAGTATCAAACAGTTGAATAGAGATCTAAGTTTGGAGCTTGGAAGTTTTTTTTTTTTTTTTTTTCGTTTCTTCTCATCATAATCTTTCTCCATGGTCGCACCTTGTGTATGATAGAAACCTTCATGCTTAATTGCTTAGGTAATGAATTACATTTTAGTATATGGATTATGTTTTATAGTAGAAGTCAAAAAATTTATCTTTTTCACCAGCAAAGCTCAAAAACCCAAGAATAAAATCTAAAGAACCCAAGATCTCTATTAAAAACTTAAATTCTGCTAGTCGTGGTCTTTTAACTTTCATTTAAAAGTCAATAACCAAATAAAAAACAATATTCTTGTTTTCTTAAGTATTATTTTTCAACTTTTTTTTCATTTTTTATCCAAACCAGCAACGTATTTGCTGGAAAAACGAAGAATTCTTCACTTACTCAACGTTCTTACAGATGCGTGGATGAGAATAATTTTCTCCTTTAGTATCTTCCAGCAGAACAGTTTCCTTGTATTCTCTGAATACAAGGAAAAAAGAAGAAAAGTTTCGATAAAGTGTATGAATTTTAATACTTACATTTTAATGAATACATCCAAAAGTTTTCAGAGTGGGACAATTAAAAGATCATCGACAATTTTTTTAGCATATAAATTACAAGTGTGTTCTACATGATTTGCTGTAACTGATGATCCCTTTATAGTCCTACACTAAAATTTTTGGGTGTATTCGTTAAAAACACGTTAAAAGTCATACATCCTTTGAAAAAAAAATTTAAAATATTATTTCAAAATTTTGAATTAAAAAAAGGATGTTCTCTCAGTAGAATTATGATAACGTGGTCTCGGTGAATCTTCAAAAATCATAAAGCAACAGCCATACCAAAAGATCCATTAAAATATGAAGATTTCACCAGATAAATTGAGCATGAAAATATTAAAATTTCTATGAAACGCAAGACAAATCGGGCAACTCTATTTTTTACTATCAGTATCGCCAAAATTCTACGTTATCGCTACCGAGCTTCATTCATTCATAATTTACTAATAGGAGTCTCAAATTACATAAAAAAGGCATTTTTGTAGCAAATACAGATATTTTCTTAGAACGTAAACGTATTGGGGCAATTCCACGTGACTGACGTTACAATTTGACGTGATTTTACAAAAGTAAATGCTATATGTATTAAAGAAATACCATGCCTGATTTAAATAAAGCTGTTGACAGTCATCTGGTATGCAGTGAGAACCTGTGGATGTCAGCATTTTAAATTTCAACAGAAATAGATGGTGTTTCAACCTTAATTTAACATCGTGACTCACGTTACAAAAAAAGGAACTCAAGTTTTTTGGATAATTAAAAACCAAAGATTCCTGCTCTCTCAGAATAATAAAATTTAAAAACTGCTTTTCATGGCACAAAATATGTTTCTAAGTTATGATATATACGAAAAAAAAGTTCATTCTGCAGTCACTAATTACGTTAATCAATATTTTGAGTGTGACTCACGTTACATAGTTTCGTGACTCACGTTACATCTCCGTTTTAGTCCTTCACTTTACATCTTATTTTAAAAATTTTGTGTAGAGATTTCACCTAAATTCAATTAAAATTAATGCTTAATGGCTTGTTTTCTTTAGTTGATCAGTTTTAAGTACAGTAAAACCTCTCCGAGCGGTCACTTTTACCAAGCGGACACCCCTCTTAACGGCCAATTTTTCGCAGCACGAATTTTTTGTCCCATAGACCTAGGGTTAAAATTCTCCTTAGAAGCTGTCATCTAACCCCTCTGAACGGTCGCCGAGTGGATTCATCAATTCAATTTTCCAAAACATATGTTTTTCTTTTTTTTATACAGGGTGTCCACTCCAATCGTGGACCAATAGCTAATTTCTAAACCGTTAGAGATAAGCTTATAGTTTATTTAGGAAAAAATCTCCAAATTACGAAAGGAATTTTGGGTCTATTCAATGTTTTTCAAAAAATCAAATTTTGAAAGAGTTACGAAATTTAAGTTTTTATACAGCCCCCCAGTCCTATCAATCATATTTAGTAAAACATTCTTGACACTGTAACGTTTAAAACTAAAAAAAAATCACTCTTCTACGACAAAAATTGACCGAGTTATGACGTTTTGAAAAATCAAGATTTTGCATTGTTTCATGACGTCATCGAGAGATCGCTTTAGGGACCGTATGCGAAATCCTTCAAAATCTTGATTTTTTAAAACGTCATAACTCGGTCAATTTTTGTGGTAGAAGAGTGATTTTTTTTTTCGTTTTAAACGTTACAGTGTCAAGAATGTTTTACTAAATACTAGCTGCGTAGCCCGGCGTTGCACGGGCTGTAATGTAGTGAAGGCAGTTTGAGAAAACTACTCGCCACCAAGGCCTTTAAAGAAATGAGGAAAGTTTAAACAGTTTACTTGCCGTCAAGGCGGCTCGCCTTTACAGTAGCGAGGAAAGTTTCAATTCACTACTCGCCGCCAAGGCGGCTCGCCTTTAAAGTACCAAGGAAAAGTTTAATGAACTACTCCCCGCTAAAGCGGCTCGCTAAAAAGCTTTCCTGCGTCAAAGAATCAATCGAATTATTTGCACATGCTTCCTTAAAAATAAAGACGATGTCAAGTAGCGCATACTTAGCACTCTCCCTAAATTACAAATAAAATTCCTTTCCAAAAACAATTATTTCCAAACCGCTTTCTTCCGGTAAAATTAATTGCAAAATTCTAAACGAAAAAGTTCTTTTAATATTTGGATCGAAGCCAGAAAAAGTCCCTTCTAAAAACAGCAATTGCAATTTTATTTAAAAACACATTTTCAAAATGGTACCTGAGAAAAAATATGTCATTAATAATTAGAAGAAAAACAATTGTTAGAACTTTGTTATAACACGTATTTAAAATGACAATGGAAAAAAATAACACTCTTTCATTTTAAAAAGTTCAATTTAATTAACGTTTTAATTTAGGGCCGAATTCAAGTGAAACACCATTGCAGTCGCTTCGAGGCGATCGCATATTGCAACCGCTACTGTAAGTCGAATTCAAGTGAATTCGTTTCACTTGAATCCAAATTTTGGAATTTGCGATTGCATTGGTGAGTTGCGATCGTCCGTGTTTCACTTGAATTCCTGCCTTAAAATCGCAACGGAAAGAAATAAATATCTTGGAATTTTAAATCAATAATTTAATTAACGTTTTAATTCAAAATGGCAACGGTAAGAAAAAATGTCTTGGAAGTTTAATCATTTATTAGGCTTAATCGCTTTAAACTTGACTACTTATTAATTGATATCTTCGCTAATTAAAATCGTATAATCATATAGATTGAAACTAATGAAGCCTGAAAAATTACCTATCTATCGGTACCTGGTTCGACTTTCAGTTCATTGGCGTTGAGGAGAAAGAAGCGTGACATAGAAAGATAGTTAGAAAGAAAGATACTCAGTTTTTAATATAAGTAGACTAGCTGCCAGGGCAGCTAGATTAGCTTCCTGCGGCATGCTGATGCATAACGTCCCCCCTCTCTAACTTTTACCTCATTCTGAAATTATATTATTTGATATAATTTAATGTTCATTCGATTTCAAGACATACCACGCACGTGGCCCGGCGTTGCACGGGCACTTCGTGCCCTGAAAGTAGTGAGAAAAAAAATTTAAAGAAATTACTCCCCGCCAAGGCGGCTCGCTTACAGGCGCTTCACTCCTTTACTTTTTTCCTATATAAAAAAATCATTCGAATTATTGAGATGCTTCACGCCTTCAAGATGGTGAGGAAAGTTTCAGTAAGTTCAGGTCGCTCAAAGAAAAAAAAGCAGACATAGATACTCAGTTTTTAATATAAGTAGATGGCTCTTCAACAAATAAATGTTTCAAAATATTACCAGTAGCTAGCGATAAAAATTCTACGTAAGTGGTCCGCTTATGAGTTTCGTGTTTGATTTAGTTAAGCCTTCATTCAAAATTCTCATTATCATTGTTATTATACTGTTTCATAGCAACGACGGTTTGCAAGAATGGATTTCATATTTAATCATTTATTAGGCTTAATCGCTTTAAACTTGACTACTTATTAATTGATATCTTCGCTAATTAAAATCGTATAATTATATCAATTGAAACTAAAGAAGCTTGAAAAATTACCTATCTATCGGTACCTGGTTCGACTTTCAGTTCATTGGCGTTCAGGAGAAAGAAGCGTGACATAGAAAGATAGAAAGATAGTTAGAAAGAAAGATAGTTAGAAAGAAAGATAGTGAGAAAGATACTCAGTTTTTAATATAAGTAGACTAGCTGCCAGGGCAGCTAGATTAGCTTCGTGCGGCTGTATAAAAATTTAAATTTCGTAACTCTTTCAAAATTTGATTTATTGAAAAACATTGAATAGACCCAAAATTCCTTTCGTAATTTGGAGATTTTTTCCTAAATAAACTATATGCTTATCTCTAACGGTTTAGAAATTAGCTATTGGTCCACGATTGGAGTGGACACCCTGTATACTACTTGCCGTATTTTCTCTGTGGCTGCATTGTACTGATTTCAAATTATACATCTGAAAACTTTTACAGGATACTACACACCATTACATTTCATCTGATACCAATCATAACATTTAATGTTGCATAATGGCTGTAAAATTAGTTGACTGCTGTCAGAAGTAGGCTCTTCAAAGTACTTACTTTTCTCATCCACTACTGATGAATAATTAAATTTTAAGCATCTCAAATTAGAGAAAGTGAGAAAAGTTGACCGTGCTTTTTAAAATTTCTCTTATGTTCCAGTTTTATATGTATATATATATTTTTTCTCTCGCTCAAGCTAATTTTTTAAATCATTTTCGTTTAGATTTTCTTGGGATAAATAATTTTTTCAGCATGAGTTCGGTGGACATTGAAATCTTCTTTTCAAATGTATATTACATTTACGGATGAGTATTGAGTAACTCACTTATATGACTACAGTTTAACTGTGAGGTGAATTAACGGAATTTCTCCTTGTTTTGGCGAGTCTTCCTTAGTGTATTTACATATTTGTATACTTGTTGAAGCGATATTTAAGAAGTTTGAATTTAGCCAAAATTCCCTTTGAGAGTTTCATATGTTTATTTTTCAGCTTATATTGAATTTCTAGAGACAATATCCTTAGCTTTCCGACTTTTCTCGTTAGGCATTCTTTCATATACAGAGACAATGTTTCTAATTACATGCAATGTACTTCCCTTCTTACTTCAATTTTTCTCGGCACCTTTTCTGTCATTCTGCGGTTACTCGTTAAATATTTTAAAAATTTCTTTTAATGGAATTAAAAACCTTTCTTAGATACGGAAGAAAAATATGTGCATGCATAAACACACGCTACACATTGGAAAGCTGAGGGCCAAAACAGGGACCAGTGCACTAATTGAAAGATTATAAAACACTAAAAGAATTAAAATTACGCTATTTATACTTAACTTCATCAGTATTATTAATTATATATAGGTGTGTACAAGTGCTAACCCTCCCTTTAGACCCTAAAATACCATTAAGGCACATTAAATACTTTTAAGAAGTTAATATTAGCTTGTATTGGCTGTAACTTACTTTTCGCGTGACTCACGTTACAAAATAAACATCCTTATTTTTTGAATAAAAAAGCAAAAAACTCTAAATTGGCCTATAATTTCTTTTTTGTATTATACATGAGTAGGAGAAACAGGAAAAGAAATTTCATTTATAAGCTATAAAATTTGGAAAAATTAAAAAAATTAAGTTTTCGTGACTCACGTTACACAAAATTTAATGGTTTAAAAACTACTTTAAAAAATTATTTTAAGAATAAATTTCAAAATGTACTATTAATAATTGTTTTCTTATGGAATAAATCTGCCAGGAAAAAGTGCATTTAAATTGTGGAAACAGGCTAAACCAATAAAATATGCTCGTTTAAAATTGTGTCTAGCAGAGAGAGAGACTTTTACAAGATTGTGAGCTCATAGAACAAGTTCTCTTACAAAAAGAAAATGATTCACCTGAAGTTACCTTATTCTAATTTGTAAACTTCAATTAATATAGAGAACGTACAAAAAAAAAAAAAAATTAAAACAATTTTTCAACATTTTTTTTTTTTTACACCGAGTTCCCATGTTGCCTGGAATTGCCCATTGATTGATTGAACTTTGTTGAGCAATTGGGTGTTTTGGGTGTTTAAATGATGGAAAAATATTATTGGTGAATGTTCACCTCTGTTAGAATATGTCTGCGTTGTAGCTATAATATAATTTTCAATACAGAAGTTGCAAAGATCGTTAATTTTCCAAAATCTCTGAAGTGTGTGCTGTGTATGGACAAAATTTTAAAACTTTTATTTCAAAAAAAAAAAAAAGTCTTTGAATTTTTGCATCTAGAGTTTGAATTATGTTTTTCGCAATGACGAATTGCGATGTGTGTGTGTGTGTGTGTACTCTTTCACCACCATGTCCTGCATGGTAATGCAACGGGACTGTAGCAGACTAAGTCTCGCTGCGCCATTACGTGCTTTATGAGCCCTCTGCACGGGCCAGTGAGCAAGTACGGGCTGGTAGAGCGCCAGGACGCGAAACATTGGCAGACTGCTAATTTGAAATAGGGACGTTTGAGGTCCAAAAAAGAAAAAAAATTGCGATTTGTCATTGTTCAAAAAAGCTGTATTTCCGACGAGTTTTAAGGAAAAATCAAACTTGTAGAATTATTTTGTTGTTTATGAAACTACTTGGGTACCCGAGCCCGGGTAGACACATCTACCCGATTTAAGGTGGAATATGTACGGCTTCCATTTTTACGAGCACCATTAAGGTGGAAGTCCGATTTAGCTCAGCACACATGCTATTAGACCCGTGCATAGGGCAGGTAGCCATTCACACAGAGGAATCAGGACAAAGACAGTGGAGAGAGTGAAAGTACATCCATGCCTGAGTCGGGATTTGAGCCTGGGGCCACCGCACCACGGTCAGACTCCTCTGACCACCAGACAAGGTGGCCTGTGGGATTATTTTTGTGGAAGTTGTTCAATGTAATTAAAGAGGATCACGTGACTCGTAACTGCCAATCCCAATGACAATTGATTTGAGAACTTGATATAAACGTCACGCCTCAGGCTAAGAGAGAGCAACAAGCAATTTTGACAGCTCAAAAATAGATTCTTTGTTTGCGAATAAAATCTCTCTCACTTGCATTTAGTTAGTTTCCACGCGCGTATAACGCCTCCCAAGGCCGTTAACGAAACAACAGCACGTTCGCGGCAAAGTCTTTCTTCTCAACTCTTTGAAATTTTTGTTTATTCCGACCGGATGGAACAGGTTCTTCCCACGCGCCTGCTCCCACTTAACCTCTTGAAGATGTTTACATTTGGAGCGACAACTGCTTCTTGAGACCATCCCAGTTATTTTATTATGGCAATCGGACAGGAAAGGGAAACGATTCTATTTCTGGGCCGATGCTTTTATTATGACTGACAAGGCTCTTGAAAACTCCTGAGGTCTTCAGAAGAAGTCCAATACCTACAAGTTTCAGGAACCTGTGCCTCGAACTTACATTTTTGAAAAGGGGGGAGGGGATTCTTTATTTACTAAAACTCGAGACTAAAAATACTTGATAGTGGCCAGTGGCCAGTGAGCCAAAAAAAGTTAGTGGCCATTTTGGCGTTCTTGGTGGCCACTTTAATCAGTGTTCCAAAACTATAATCCTTCTCCACTTATCTAATTAAATTACTATATAGTATATTAAAGAAAAAAGTAAAAGGTTTTAAACAAATCTGGCAAACCTTTTGTGAACAATAAAATTATTCATTTTGAATCTAGATGTTTATTATATCAGATTGGGCGATTTTCTCTCCAAGTTAACATTGGTCCCCAGTGATGATGCTGATGGCTATTTTCTTTTTATAATCGGAGCGATGCATCGGTATTTCGAATTTTTTGTTCATAAAAAAAATAAGTCGCCAGTTTAGCGACCAGCATCACATTTTGGTGTGGCCAAAATTTTTTTAGTCGCCACTGGCGAGTGGCGACCGCTAGTCTCGACCTTTACTATTTACCAATTGAAACTTTTGAATTTTACCGAATGATAAAACAGGAGCATGCATATGGCGCACGTATGATCTGCCCACAGTTGCTATGGATTTGGCAAACGTCTAAATACGGCGAGTAAATCTAAATGAGGGTATATTTGATAATTATAATTGTTATTTAATTATTGTATTTGTTAAGATTTTTGATAGAGAGGTTTTTACCCTGAAATTTATAACAAAACAGCTCCAATCAAAAATTTATTTAAAAAAAAAATTCTATATGTGTCTGCAGCTATAGCTATATATCCATGTATCAGTCATTTATCTGCAAGGCTTTAATTTCTAACAAAGGAGTGTACTGTACGTGCTCGATGATCTTTAGAACTTATTTTAATGGGTAAATATCCAGATGAATTCTACCAATAATGAGAAAATTCACATATTTAATTAAAACAACGCATTTTTTGTTTTCTGTTGGAAATAAAGTACAAAAAAAGGTCAATTTTCAACATTTTCCTTTGTTAGTATGGAATATAAAAAGCGTTTTTTCAAATATTAGAACTCATTTCCAGAAATATCCCAGAAGTACCTTCCCACGGCAGTATAGTCCTTCTAGTATCTGTCTAGTTATATGCATAGGTGTAGTATTAACTAAATACACAACGAGAAATCGGTTCCATGGGCAACCATGGAGGTAGGAGTAGAGGGGCAAGTGTTAGAAAAGCGCATGCGCGCAAACGACTTTTGCCATGCGAACAGCGTTGCATCCACTGAAGATCAGGGGCTGCTCTACGCTTTTCCAGTTTACTTCAAGATTCGCACTTTCAGTGTTGGCCAGTGGCTACCACTGCGGAACTGTATCTAGTTATAAAAAAATCTAGGTTCATGTGTCTATTATCTTCACTTCACTTCACACTCTCCAGGGTCCCCCGTACCTACCACAGCTTCGTGGTTTAACCGGGATAGGGCCCTGAAGAGCGCTCTGTTCTAATTTTGAACCAGAACCTAGGGTCGAGCAAACCCTAGGGCCCAGCACCCCCAGAGGTATCGTTTCACTTGGAGGACTTTGTGACCACGACATTTTTAACGCCTCCCAGCCACCATTAATCAAGGCGGTGGATCTTTGATCGGCTGGGTTTCGAACCCGGGTCCCTCCGGACACGAGTCCGATGCCTTACCGATCGGGCCACCACGGCCCATGTGTCTATTATCTGTTCATACTTATTTATGTTCCTCTATCTTTTTTATTTTAAACCATCTATGTATCGCTCTATGCGTTTTGTCTACTTTTTTAATATCCGTCTTTTTTTAATATATCTATATTTATATCTATTGCGTGGGTATAAAAATTAATGAGAACACACTCAATGAAAAATTTCTCTCTACGCTACTGCTTTTATTTTTGCATGTAATGTAATGGCGCTTTTAATGGCACAAATTCTAAATGGCTCTCTCACCATGGGAAAAGAAAACATTCGAACAGCCATGTTAGCCCATAAAACGACTAGCCATTTCACTACATTTGCATAAGTTAAAACTTTTAAAGCAAACATACTTCTTCCAACTTTGACCTTTCCAGACGCCAAGGCCTTCAGAAAGAAATCGAGAGAACGCTTCAATACCTGCTTGCCGTAATCGAATGTAAAGATAAGGAGAAGCCGAAGAACTCGTCGACAGAGATTGAGAGAGAGAGCCAGGAGAGCAATAAAATCGTCTGCAAAAAAGTGCTGCGAAATGAAACGAAGTGCTAAATGCCGCTCAAGACAAAAATGGCTCCTTGAATGACAACAGCTGGAAGTTTTCACAGCAGTTCTCCTATTGTTTGAAAGATTGATTTTCACGTGTCTCGCGCTGTGTTGGCGGTGATAAATATGTAATAAAACACCTATAGTAATATTTGTATTGTTGTGTGAAGTACTCGGAAATTTTTGCAACACATATAAAATTGCTTTCTTTCTTTCTGTTTTCTTTTAATAATTGTTATTGATTTTACTGTGTTGCCTTCTATTGAGTTTTTCGAAGTTCTGTCCGGAAGTTAAACTCTAGACTAAAACTTATATCAACATCGACTTTCTAGCACCTGATCAATATTCTATTAATTATCTGATTATCTGAGGGTGCAAGTATGTTGAACATACCTATTTAGAATCTAAAGCTGATTTCTGAAAAAAAAAAACCATTTGCCTTTCTCATCTGATGAAATATATGCGTAAAAATAAATAAAATAGTAGCGACGTTTCGAAATAGTGCAGCAGTTACATTTCTTGAATGAAGAAAATCTTTTTTTCTACAAAAAGAGAGCGAGAGAGAGAGAGAGAATAAAAAATAGAGAGCACAGCAAAATACATTTTATCAAAAAAAAAAAAAAGGTCCATAAATAAAACGCCACGAATTTTATTTTTAATCCGTTGCCAATAACTAAAATAAAATAAATATACTTCAGAAAATACATAGAAAAGTAATAAATGTTCTAATGACGTTAACTGCAATTTTACTTAAAAAATAACTATGGTTGCGATCAAAGTGAATGTAATCTCAGTTTTCTTCTAGTAGTACTGTAGTGTTTGGGGTTTTTTTTTTTTTTTTTTTTTTTTTTTTTTGAGCAATCAAGATTGTTACTCAATCTCACTCAACTTTAGTTGACATTCTCTTCTTTTTCAGAGTAAAAGGAGAGGGATAAATATCGCGAGAAAATGCGCAAAAAGAGATCTGATGCAAAATTTCGTGAACACGATAGTCAATTAGTAGAACTTATTCCGCGTCCTAGATTCCGTGTCGAAGTGTGGTATGAGGAAGCTAAATAGAAAAAAGGATTTAGGCAGGAATTCAAGTGAAACAGACAATCGTAAATTACAATCGCTACTGGAAATGAATTACATTAGAACGTTTCTTGATAAAAACATCGTGACGTCAGCGTGACGTTAGCCTATGAAAAACGAGCTAGATAAAACGTCACAGCCTACTTGGCGAATAAGAGGAGATCACTGACTGCTTGTGAGCTCTTATTGGCTCCACCCGTAGTGACGTCAGTGCCAAGTTAAGTTGATGATAATGTAATTCACTTCCAGTAGCAATTGCAATTCGAAGCGATTGCAGTAGTGTTTCACTTGAATCCCTGCCTTATAATCACTCACTCTCCAGGTAGATCTTGGAAGAGACCGAGAGCCATCAGAAGGACATCCGGCAGATTGGGGAACGCCTTGGCATCGTCCTTCGCCTGCTCCATAGCTCCGGATTCTGCCCGATCCACTCCGTCCACGGACAGCGCCTTGCTCCGCTGGAGTAGCCGCCGCCTCTATAGCGTCGAGATCAAGCAATCAATCAAGCGATAATAGATGAATGAATGACTCAAATTCACATAGAGTAGGGAGATTTAAATAGGCTGCATGTCTGCGGTTTAATGGAGATAAACTTGACACCGCAGTTATGCGATACATCGGGGAGAAAATGGGCGGGGTTATGGTAACGTGGTCGCTTCGCGAGATCCATGGAAAATAAAGGAACTAGTGGATTGGTTTACATTTTAATGGAATTTCATGAACCTGCTTCATAAACTTGCAACAGTAAACAAAACTCAGTGGCGCAACAGCCCAAGGGGACTAAGGCCTCTGAGCCCATCTCAATGTGACCGAGGGCTCTGGGTTGAAGGGCACATATTCCAATAAGTGACCAGCCGAACGCTGAACTCCTGGGTTTAGTTCTCAAGCATG
This sequence comes from Uloborus plumipes, assembly GCA_038373865.1. Lineage (NCBI taxonomy): Eukaryota > Metazoa > Arthropoda > Arachnida > Araneae > Uloboridae > Uloborus > Uloborus plumipes. Next base: position 18,410 of record JAXGGA010010145.1, read on the forward strand.
CTTAGTACTCATTTTATCTACCCACTGAAGGGATAGAAGGCTGAATCAAACCAGATTCTGCGATGTGGAGGCTCAATGTGCTACTACTGAACCACTGGTCTTGCAACCGAATTGCCAAATTGTTGCAAACTTGCAACAATATCCAGTTTAAATTAACTGCCAGTAGAGATTCAATAAAGCAATGTAATGAACCAATCTCAAGATCTTTAATCAAAAATTAGATGTTCTCAGCCTGAAGACTGAAGAGATGACTAGTAACTCAATAGGAGTGCCAAAGCCCAAAGCCAATGGTACACCAAGCCAATGAGAAAAAGGCGTGTGACAGATGGAGTGTTATTAGGATAAGAGATCAGTTTTTCAGTCATAGTCACAGAAATAACAAGAACAAAAGTAAGAATCGTCAGAGTGGGTTTTTCGGTTTTCCCTTTGTCATGGGAATTCTTAATCGTAAAGCAGACTTCTTTGCTGCGAGACATAAGCGAAGATCATTGAGACACACCGTTGAGGCTTTGTGTGTAGGTCCATGACTCATCCTGATCACATCCAGGTCAAAATATGCGCAGCATAAAGTTGTCTTTCATAGCCTGTAGTGCTTTGCATATAATTTTTAAGCACACTATATGCACTGCATATGTAACAAAAGTCATGTGGCAAATTTTTACAACATCTTCGACACATCACACAACATGAAAGCTGTGAGAGAACTGAGTTCTCTCGCAGCTTTCATGTTGTGTGCTGAGCTTTTTGCACTGAGAAAGGGGCTCCATTGTAGAATTGAAATAGCTATTTGCTGTACTTTCTACCAAATTTGCTTTATTTACGTTGATTTTTCACTTCAATTATGATAGTTTGAGGGGTTCAACAATTTGAGAATGCATTTAGTAACTTCTTTACTTTTGGTGTGAAAACTTCTGTGAGGCTGTTGAAAATTGGTATTATAATTTCATATTTTTGTGTAAAAAAATGGAATCTATAATATGCAAAACTTCACAATTTAGTGCAAATTTCATAAGTGAGGGCCCTGCTCCACATTGGCGTAAAGCAGAAAATTAAAGCAGAAACGTAAAATGGATTACATAGTGTTCCTATGGAAAGTACCCGGATTTTCGGTTTCTGTCTGAAGTTTCGGTCGCGTTTTACGCTGATGTGGAGCAGGGCCCTTAAGCAGAAAGTCAAGTTATCTTTTAAGATGTCAGAAAAGCTTTTACTAGTGCGTTTTTTGTGCATAGAAATAACAATTCATCTACAATCTACATCAAAGCCAATATTTGTAAAGAAATGACGTCTAATACATTTTTTCTCAGAGTGCGAAGTATTGCGATGTTACTCAGTTTTCACCCCATATTGGTTAATTTCAAGGCACATGTAGAACACTTTAGGGGCCACGTGGGCCTGGAGATAGAGTACTCTCCTCGTAAGCAAGTGGTCGCGGGTTCGAATCCCGCCTTGCCCATGGATGTTATTTCATCCTTTCTGTGCCGTAAATCTGTCCTGTGTTTGTTAGGACACAAAGCGCATAGTGCGCAGTCCTCATGTGTGTTGAAGCTGATGGCTTCTGGAAAAAAAAGTGCAACACTTTATAATATATTTTGGATTTTAGATACTTTTGTTTGGTATATAATTTCCGCAGAAATCCATCTTTTTAGTGCTATTACATACCGTTTAAAAATTTTTGATTTTTGATGAAATCATTATAACTTTTATCAGTTTTGATACCATATTGGTCAATTTTAAGTCTCGAGTGAACCCTCAAGATAATTTTTATTACAAAAATAATTTTACATAACTAAATATACATACAAGAGGCAACTTCTCCGCACGATTACTTAGCGAAAACCAAATTTTTACTTTCGATGAAATTGTTACAATTTTTGTCAATTTTGATGCAATAATGGTCAATTTCAAAGCAAAAGCGGAACCTCAAGTAATTTTTTTGTTCTAAAAATGCTTTTTTTGACAAAATATACAAAAAGCAACTTTTTCGCACTATTTCTAAACTTTTTAACAATTCTGATATTTGATAAAATTATTGCAATTTTTGACAGTTTTTGATTCAATAATGGCCAATTTCTGACCAAAAGCGGACCCTCAAGATATTTTTTTTTTATAAAAATGCTCTTTTGCATGACAAAATTTCTGTACAAAACCCAACTTTTCCGCACTATTACTTAGATTTTATCAAAGTCTGATTTTTACCCTAATGTACATTGTACAATCAGACCTCCAGACCTCACACCATGCATATACAAAATGTCAACCTTCGACCGCACGTTGTTTTCGAGTTTTATTCGAGAAATATGCACGCACGTATATGCGTACGGACGCATATCCAGACGTCTAAAGGAAACTTCTGATAATTAACTCGAGGATGGTCGCAATGGATATTTCGCCCGTGCGTTTGCAGAGACACGGTACATATGCACGGCAACAGGTCGAAAAAGCGACGTAACGTTCCCTTCGGGGTTATTAAAATAGAAGCTTACGAATTGCAATTACGAACTTGATCAATTGCTCGTCGATTGGCAACAACGCCTCCTAAATACTAAATGCCTACTACCTCCTTGCCTACTACATTTGCCTCAATACGGGAGACAGTTGTTCTAATTTGAGCGCCACCTTGCGGCAATCCGATGATGCCGTTGTTATGGTGATAAATCCAAACAATATTCGAATTAAATTTTTTTAATAATTTTTAAATTTAAATTTAGAAATTAACCAATCGTTAATTTCTAACTTTTCTTTCTTTTCGTTTTTCGTTTACTTCGATAGATGTCAGTGCTTCGTGAACCAAAGGAGAAATTTTACTCTTTGCTAAAAACCAGAAAGTAATAGGCATTTAGTATTTAGGAGGCGTTGTTGACAATTGAGAGTTTTTATTCACTTTATTACCAAACCAATCATCTTCCCATTGGTGATATTAAATGGCTCTTTCAATGACCACAGATGGAAAACAAGCCATCTTAGCGCCGCGAGTGAAAGAGTTACAAATGAAATGATCCGAGAACTAGTTCAATCCGAAACTGGCAATCGCCCTGACCTTGGCACCTTGCCCAAACATCCCTTGATGAAGGAGGCAGACGCGACATCCATTATGCATCGCAATTGTCTCCATCCGTCGGTTGCTGGGGTCTTCTCCATCCCTCTCTCTCTCTCTTTTATCCACGTTCAAGGGGATGGTCTGATAAACGTAAATCACTGGATACTTTCCCTTGCACCGAAGGTTCGGTATGTTTACATGATAGTCTGTTCCTGCTTTTCAGTGGCGGATTTACCATGTCGCACATGTTGCAACTGCGACGGATCCCCACGGTTAGTAGCGTACTGCCCGTCCGTGAAAGCCGCGCATAGCACTCACGAACCATTCCACTTGGAAAAGAGGTGATGGGTTGTGGGTGGGAACTTTCCGAAGTTTTCAATTTAAAACTTGCATTTGCTGTTCTTTTGACATATTCAACTAAACTATGTGTTTGAAATCAGCATCGTTTTGCGTTGTTTGATACGGCTCAAAATGCTTCTTATTATTCTTCCCCGCATTGTTATCTTACCTATCACTCCTATTTTGGTAAGATCAAAGAAGACCTGACGCACGCGTAAATACGCGGAAAGTTTTACCTAAGAAAATCAAACACGACATATAGACTTAGGTGCCCCCAAATAGACTTTTGAATATACAGTTTTTCGAATGAATCATTTGTGGTAATCCTGTAATATAAGAAAGTTAGATTCGCGTGAAAAATTTGATGAACTTTGAACCATTTTAATAAAGCTCATAGTTTCTTTCCTTTCGAAGACAGGTCGAAATATGTTATCAGAATACATTGCTATTATTTTAAAAGCAAAACGAATCCCGATTTAAATTGAATAATTTGAAAGTAAGGAAGGTTTTTAGATAGCGGTCGTTCATTAATAATTTGTGTTGACATGCTCAAACATGCATGTGTATGCTCGAACTTTATTTTAAAAAATAACATTGCCAATGCCTAGAGCCTCTTAGCTCCTTAATGAGCGCCCATGTTGTATTTGACCACAAAGCTGCTACTAAAGTTTTGAAAAAGAAAAAAGTCAAAAGTGCAATCAAATTGAAAAACAAGCCCACTCATTGCATTAATACTGCATTGCTATCTCACAAATGTTGGTTTTTAAGCAAAAAATTCCGTAATTCAGTATCTCTCCAAAAACAACAGTGTTGTAAAAGAATCCCCCGCCAAGAAAACCTTAAATACTCAGGCTTAAAAAGTTATGATATCGAGTTTTCCCGCCAAGTTTGTGCCAAACTACAACTAACCTGTATGTATAGTTCTTTTAAATTGTTTTCTGTCCTGCCAGGCGGGAAGCTTTGTCTTGTGAGGTGGTTGCTTAATGAGTAAAAACTTCCCGCCTGGCAGGACTGAAAACAATTTAAAAGAACTATACATACAGGTTAGTTGTAGTTTGGCACAAACTTGGCGGGAAAACTCGATATCATAACTTTTTAAGGCTGAGTATTTAAGGTTTTCTTGGCGGGGGATTTTTTTACAACACTGTTGTTTTTGGGGAGATATCACATGTTTTTGCATTAATATTATTTCTTTGCCTTTTTTTTTTTCTCTTCAAAATTTACTTTGCATGTTTTTTTTCCCTTCAACATTTTTCTTGGCGGTCCGACATATGTGGTTTTCTTGGCGGCATGCATTTGGTGCAAAAGTTCAAGGATCTTCTTCAGTCTAGGATAAATTTGAAATCAATCACAATGTACCACCCGAACCGACGCAAAACAAAGCTAGTTGCTAACAATACTACGATTAAATTAAAAGTTTAAACAAAAAACCCCAACCCTTACTGCCGATCTCATATTAAAATGAACTAAATTGAAGATCCCTTTTAAAAGCCTTATGCAATAAAATCAATTACAAATATTTTATTTGTTAACAAATAGAAACTGGCAACAGATGAAATTTCAATCATTGAGTTTTCTTTCCTCGCCGCCCAACAATGACAACATAAATGCTCAGATGTTGAACAGAGCTAGTAGATAGAAATCGGACCAATTTTAAGCATTAATAACTCCGGGGTGCGATGACCCCGGGGGGTAAATTTTGGGAAAACGTCCTCAATGTCTCATCGAGAATATTCATACCAAAAATCAACACTAAAGACCCCCGGGGGAAAAGATACGAAAAATAAAAACGAGGGGGGAGGGGGTGGGGGGTCAAAAAACCCCCTATGCCGAGCTTTGGGACAAAATAAATGTGGGTGCAAAATGAGAGCTCAATCCGAGTTACCGTTTAGTCTGGACCCCTGTCAAACAATTTTTAAAAAGTGCGAAAAATAGCGATTTTATAACATATATCACCCCTCCCCCTGAGGGTCCTGGATGTTTTGCTTTAGTATGTGCCGTCAGGGGCCGCTGGAGATTGAGTATACCAAAAATGAATTCTAAGGATCTTTATGGGGCTGAGATACAGAGGGGTGAAAACCCCGGTTTGGTTACTCGCGTAAACAGTCCTTGTCGCTCTTTTACATTTTTATTGGCGACGGAAATTTCTTGGCGGCTTGTATTTGGTTTTCTTGGCGGGGCGGGACGCTCCCGCGTCCCGTGATGATTTGTTAAGTTAGTAAAACTTTCTGGTCGCTCATACTGAAAAGGTTGAAAGAAAAATATATGCTTGACGCCTGAAAGCTATGTCGTATAAAGGACAAACACATGTTAGGCTTCTTTTAACCCAATCAATCAATGTAATACGAGGATAGTATTTATGAAATCGACTTATTACATAGTGAGCTGATATATTTTGAGTGGAAAAGGGGATATGCAGGTGTAAAACGTTTGGAAGCCATTGCATTGAACACAGTTTTTCCCAAACTGGTTGCCGCAGAACCTTAAGGTTCCACGACCACGGAGAGAAGCTAGGGGTGCAGCGAAATCTTCAAGCTTTACGAAGTACTATCGTATTACCCGGCGTTTCCCGGGGTAACCTCTAATTTGTCTGCATCACACAATGTTTGTGCGAATGAACCAAGGTAATTAGAACGTGAATTATAACGGTTTTTCACTTAATTCAGGCTAAAATGAAATGGGTGAGCCTTAAATTTATAGTTCATTGTTAATCGCAATCTTTGTTAATCATAATCATATTTAAATGTGTAAAATTTTATCAATTTGTATGCTTAACATTCGAGCGCTCGCGCTGGGTCTTTTTGACCCAGGCGCAAGGAAAAACACTCGCAGCTCTACTTCTATTTGAAAGAAATGGATCAGGTTCACTGTAGCTGCATTCAAAGTCGACCCCTTGAACTTGGATATACTTTTGAGATGCTTGATTAATATTTGTCAAAATCATGATTTACTACTGAATTATTCATTAAATATTGTTTAAATGCTCTTAAAATGCAATATGGGTCATTCTGACCCAGCGCGCGCTCTCGTGTATCGGTATGTCGCGCGCGTTCCGGAAGGTTAAAGGCTTATCTCTATTACTCTATCCTATACTACAGGGTGCGCCAGAGAAACTTACTTTTTTGAAAAAAATCCTGCGCGGTGAATTGGCTGCGTAGAAAGCCGAGAGTGGGCGCATCTGGAGCGGGAAATCTCCAAGTTTTGTTTTCCCTTTAATTAGTTGCCATCATGCTATGGTCAAAAGAACACCGCGCGCCTTTGCCGTCGAAAGCTACTTTTTCGAACGGTCGCTCAGTTACTGCTACGCAACGCGCGCATCGAGGATTTCTTCCTTCCCAGCCTTGAAAAAATGAACATTAGGGACGTGTGGTTTTAGCAAGATGGAGTCACCAGGGCCTGATTACTGAATAGGCCAATTAGGCCGTGGCCTAGGGCCCCCCACAATGTATGGACCCCCAAATGGCTAGAATTGCTCTAATCGATGGCTAAAATTGTTTTATCCAATGCCTAAAATTGTAAAGCCTCAGTATAGGGGGCCCCAAAAGAGTGTTTGGCCTAGGGCCCCGTAATATCTTAATCGGGCCCTGGGAGTCACAGCACACATAGCACGAGATTCAATGAATTTGTTGCGACAACATTTCCCCGACCACCTCATCTCTCTCAAAGGCGATCTCCCATGGCCAGCACGCTCCCCAGATTTGGGGCCGTGCGATTTTTTTATGAGGTTATTTGAAATCCCTGGTTTATGTTGATCGACCACGCACAATAGCTCACCTCAAGAATAACATTCGCGACGAAATTGCCAACATACCAATTGATATGCTGCAAAGAGTGCTCACAAACTTTAAAAATCGTCTTAATCAGTGTATGCTCAATGGGGGTCATCATTTAACCGATGTCATTTTCAAGACTAAATGAAAAAAAAATGGGATATTGTATTCTCAAATAAAAAAAGAATTAAAACAATAACTTAAGTAGTTTTGTTTTTATTGACATTTCAAAAAAGTAAGTTTCTCTGGCGCACCCTGTATAATACGAGAGATGGTTGCCAAGTCGAAAATCGCCCCAGAATTAATAAACTCCGGTAAACTTTGGGGTCTGGGGTTTTTGGCCACGAGGAATCGATTGGCGTCGGTTTTGAAGCGCTACGGTCGAACAGTTCGGAGTTACAGATAGGATTCATGAAAAGTTAGAGAAGATTTCTTACTACGCCTTTTTCTTTATGATTACTCTTTTTGTTGCTGTTTCATAGCAACCACGTTTTAACAATGGATTTCATATTTAATCACATCAGCACAAATTTATATTTTAATGGTATTTGGCAAATAATTTTTGGCAACACGTTAGAATTGTTATTGTTTTTGAAATTTAAAAGAGATCGATCAAAATAAAGTTAGAATTGGGTATGGGCCGCGGTAGAGCCGCTGTATAGGCAGGCCGACGCATCAAGCTTAAGTTTCACCACTTTGGATCCAACTCATTAACTTTCACTTTCATTTTTCATTGTTGAGGAATTAGGGTTACCAGAGTAAAGTTTCGGGACATTGCCAAGCTTTGTCACGGGACGCGGGAGCGTCCCGCCCCGCCAAGAAACCAAATACAAGCCGCCAAGAAATTTCCGTCACCAATAAAAATGTAAAAGAGCGACTAGGACTGTTTACGCGAGTAACCAAACTGGGGTTTTCACCCCTCTGTATCTCAGCCCCATAAAGATCCTTAGAGTTCATTTTTGGTATACTCAATCTCCAGCGGCCCCTGACGGCACATACTAAAGCAAAACATCCAGGACCCTCAGGGGGAGGGGTGATATATGTTATAAAATCGCTATTTTTCGCACTTTTTAAAAATTGTTTGACAGGGGTCCAGACTAAACGGTAACTCGGATTGAGCTCTGCTTTTGCACCCACATTTATTTTGTCCCAAAGCTCGGCATAGGGGGTTTTTCGACCCCCCACCCCCTCCCCCCTCGTTTTTATTTTCCGTATCTTTTCTCCCCGGGGGTCTTTAGTGTTGATTTTTGGTATGAATATTCTCGATGAGACATTGAGGACATTTTCCCAAAATTTACCCCCCGGGGTCATCGCACCCCGGAGTTATTAATGCTTAAAATTGGTCCGATTTCTATCTACTAGCTCTGTTCAACATCTGAGCATTTATGTTTTCATTGTTGGGCCACGAGGAAAGAAAACTCAATGATTTATAATTTCATCTGTTGCCAGTTTCTATTTGTTAACAAATAAAATATTTGTAATTGATTTTATTGCATAAGGCTTTTAAAAGGGATCTTCAATTTAGTTCATTTTAATATGAGATCGGCAGTAATAGAGCCGCTATATAGACAGGCCGACGCATCAAGATTAAGTTTCACCACTTTGGATCCAATTCCTTAACTTTTACTTTCAAATTTTCATTGTTGCGGAGTAGGGTTACCAGGAAAAAGTTTTGGCACATTGCTAAGCTTTGCCAAAACCACGTGCCGCTAATAATTGCTCACAGTGAAAAATTACCAAAACGCGATTACTGGCCAGAAAAGACAACCACTCAAACACACAAACACGCGCTGGATCCAAAGTGGTCAAACTTAATCTTGATGCGCCGGCTCGTATATATAGGGGCCTTAGGCAGTAAGGGTTGGGGTTTTTTTTTAAACTTTTAATTTAATCGTAGTATTGTTAGCAACTAGCTTTGTTTTGCGTCGGTTCGGGTGGTACATTGTGATTGATTTCAAATTTATCCTAGACTGAAGAAGATCCTTGAACTTTTGCACCAAATGCATGCTGCCAAGAAAACCACAGATGTCGGACCGCCAAGAAAAATGTTGAAGGGAAAAAAAACATGCAAAGTAAATTTTGAAGAGAAAAAAAAAACAGGCAAAGAAATAATATTAATGCAAAAATATTTGATATCTCCCCAAAAACAACAGTGTTGTAAAAAAATCCCCCGCCAAGAAAACCTTAAATACTCAGCCTTAAAAAGTTATGATATCGAGTTTTCCCGCCAAGTTTGTGCCAAACTACAACTAACCTGTATGTATAGTTCTTTTAAATTGTTTTCAGTCCTGCCAGGCGGGAAGTTTTTACTCATTAAGCAACCACCTCACAAGACAAAGCTTCTCGCCTGGCAGGACTGAAAACAATTTAAAAGAACTATACATACAGGTTAGTTGTAGTTTGGCACAAACTTGGCGGGAAAACTCGATATCATAACTTTTTAAGGCTGAGTATTTAAGGTTTTCTTGGCGGGGGATTTTTTTACAACACTGTTGTTTTTGGGGAGATTAAATTTACGTAAAAAGTTACCAAAAAAGCGATAACTGGCCAGAAAAGACAATCCTCACACACGCTCTGGATCCAAAGTGGTAATCTTGATGCGTCGGCTCGTCTATATAGGGGCCTGAGGCCGCGGTAGTCCAATCGGTAAGTCGTCGGACTCGTAACCGGAGGGTCTCGGGTCGATCATATAGCCGCCGATCAAAGGTCCACCGTCTTCATTAATGGTTGCTGGGGGACGTTAAAAATGTTCGTGGTCACAAAATCCTCCAAGTGAAACGAAACCTCTGGGGTGTGCTGGGCCAAGGGTTTACTCGGTCCTTGCGCCTCACAGTGGTCCGAGGGCGGCAAAAATAGGCATTTCAAAGTTTGAACGTAGAAAAATTTTAATGCCGTAATTACTTAGCCCTTGAGTTATAGTAACATACTCCATAAGATTTATTTGGAAAAAAAATTGCATTTCACCAAAAATAAGCCAAGAATGTTGAACAATTATGTTTTTAAGTAATTTTGGACGTGACCCTATACTGCAGTTTTAATTCATTGGTTCAGTAATCCGATCTTAAATTTATAAAAATTCATTTCACATTGGTTTTTCACACATATAGGATGCATAATACGCCAGAAATAATAATTAAAATTAATAAAAACTTTAAATTATCTGAAGTGAAAAAAAAAAGTAATTGCGGAAAAATATTATGAAATATATTGAGGCATATACTTTTATCGGCGGCTTCCGGTGAGCTGTAAGCTATATAGGCAAGTAGTTTGAACCTTCCTGTAACTAAACAAAAACATTTTAGCTGCGACCACCTGCGACTGTGGGCGTGGCAGATGTTTTTGTTTGAACTTCACTATTTGCAAACACCAAAAAACAACAAGAAAATAACCCGTCATGGTATAACGAGATCAAATTGCGTTTTTATCAAAGAGATTGGCCAAAAATTTGATGTGCTCCGAAAAATATCGCCACTTCAAAGCCATTTCACTACTTTTCAGGAGAGCGCGAAAACTTTTGTTTGCTGTATCGAGAACTAATCTGCATCAACGAAACATAATTTTGCTAATCTATCGTGTTCCATAAAAACTAATAAAATTGGCGAGAAAGCGCAAACGATATATATATATACATATATATATACACTGAAGTGACAAAAGTCATGGGATACCTCTTAATATCGTGTCGGCCCTCCTTTTGCCCGGCGAAGTGCAACAACTCGACGTGGCATGGACTCAACAAGTCGTTGGAAGTCTTCTGCAGGAATATTGAGCCATGCTGTCTCGATAGACGTCCATAATTGTGAAAGCGTTGATGGGGCAGGATTTTGGGCACGAACAGACCTCTCGATGGTGTCCCATAAATGCTCAATGGGATTCATGTCGGGCGATCTAGGTGGCCAAATCATTCGTTGGAATTGTCCAGAATTTTCTTCAAACCAATTGCGAACAGTTGTGGCCCGGTGACATGGCGCATTGTCATCCATAAAAATCCCATCGTTGTTTGGGTACATGAAGTCCATGAATGGCTGCAAGTGATCTCCAAGTAGCTGCACATAAGCATTTCCAGTCAATGTTCGGTCCAGTCGCACTAGAGGACCAAGTCCATGCCATGAAAAAACAGCCCACACCATTACGGAGCCACCACCAGCTTGAACAGTGCCTTGCTGACAGTTTGGGTCCATGGCTTCGTGGGGTCTGCGCCACACTCGAACCCTACCATCGGCTCTTACCAGCTGAAATCGTGACTCATCGGACCAGGCCACGGTTTTCCATTCATCTAGGGACCAACCGATATGCTCACGTGCCCACGAGAGTCGCTGCAAGCGATGTCGTTCTGTCAGTAAAGGCACTCGAGTCGGTCTTCTGCTGGAATAGCCCAAGAAATCCAAATTTCTCCGCACAGTTCTAGCAGACACGTCCATTGTACGTCCCACATTGATTTCTACGGTGATTTGACGCAGTGTTGCTTGTCTGTTAGAATTTACGACTCTTTGCAGACGTCGCCGGTCTCGATCTTTAAGTGCAGGCGGTCGACCACTGCGCTGTCCATGGTGGGATGTTATGCCTGAAATTTCATACTCTCGGCACACTCTTGACACAGTGGATCTGGGAATGTTGAATTCTCTAACGATTTCCGAAATGGCATGACCCATGCGTCTAGCTCCAACTAACATTCCGCGTTCAAAGTCTGTTAATTCATGTCGTGCGGTCATCATCACGTTAAAACCTCTTCACATGAATAACTTGAACAGAAACGAAAGCTCTGTAAAAGCACTGCGCATTTATACCTGTTCTATGCGATGCTACTGCCATCTGAAAATTTGCATATTGCTATCCCATGACTTTTGTCACTTCAGTGTATATTAAGTAAACTAAACCCATTATTATCTTTGAATACACACACACAAAAAAAAAAAATCTTTCATTATTTTTTTTCTCAAGTAACTATTATTACGAAGCAGACGATATTTTGCTAAGAGATAACCTGCACCTTTTTTTTCCTTTGATAATCTAATTTTAGAATTTCAAAGCAGACGATAATTTGAATTGTTGGGAACTATGAGCAGACGTTATGCACATGCTGCTGGCGACATCTGACCCTTACCTGAGCAGTGTTCGAACACTACCAAAAAAAGCTGAATATGACTTGAATGACGAAGTAAAATCTTTATGTTTTGACAATGTAAATAATCGCTTCTTTTTAATATTTTTTATAAATGACAAAATACTTAATATTGCTGTTTTTAAATATATTATAAACCTGTTTATTATTCTTTGAATATTGTTTAAGTTAATTTATAAATTATTTTCAACTTTACCTAATATAAATTTCTTTAGCAATTATTTTATGTACTGTTTACTTCATTAATTGTTTAAAAATCAGTAGTACAAGTTATTAAAATTATGTGATTTTTCGTTGAAATTTGTTTTCTTTCTAATATCCTACTATATCTAGAAATGAAATACTCATTTGTGAGTGCAAATAAACTTGAAAAAAATTTTTAGAAACGAAGCAAATCATTCAAATATTTTTTTTCCAACTTCCGTCATTTTGAATCCTTGTTTTCTTAAGGAGTTATGGCTTTAACCCGTATTAATGATACTTTTCTTGCTTTACTTTCGCAATTCTATTAATGTACAGTAATATTAAATATTTTCAAGATATATTCTGAGTATTGCGCAGCATGTTTTCAGACTATTCGAAGTAAAAATCAATTTTTGCCGCTTTTTGGCCGTTTCGAACCACTGTGCGCCTTCTTCAAAAATGAACAGAGCGCTCTTCAGGGCCCCATCTCGGTTAAAAATCGAGTTGTGGTATGTACGGGGGGGGGGGGCAGCTGGAGTGTAAAGTGAAGTGAAAGTCAAAACCAACTGGAACCAAATGCGTACTGGAGAACAGGGACTCTGCATCCATTCTCATCAACCCCTCCCGCGCCATCGGCGCCAAATGAAATGAAATTAGGTGTGATTTTACGGTGAGCATGGATTAAATAGGGTTGTGTTTTTAAAAATAAATTATGGCTGTTTTGAATGCGTAATTCCAACCAAAAGTTCAAAAATGCTTTTCAAGTTTATCTAAATAAGTACTTCGCACTTTAGAAAAAAACATGAGTTTACAAACCTCTTTTTTTTTTTTAACCGAGCGGGCTCGGTTCCCTGGTACACGTTAGGAGTGATACGAGGAATGGTTGCCAAGTCGAAAATCGCCCCAGAATTAATTAACTCCGGTAAACTTGGGGGGTCTGGGGTTTTTGGCTACGAGGAATCCCGAGGTTTGGTTTTTCTAAATAAATTTGTCAAAAATATTGAACTTCAACACACTTCAATCTTTACACTGCTCACTTTGTACCATTTCTTTAACTGTATAATTTTTTATTATCAATTACATTTTATTTCCTATGACTTTTCAAACTTGATCTTTGTATAGAATAGTTCCCTTTCCAAACTCTAACTTTGTTTAGAATAGTTTACAATGGTGCACTTGAACCGGTTATCTTTTCACCAATGGTTTCACAAATTTTCTTATGGCATGTATTGTTTTGATAAATCACAATTGAAAATTTAAATCTTCGATTTAGCTTCGATACCTGTTTTCTTCGAGCGGAGCTCGGTCACCCGCTGGTATATTAAAATTGAAAGAAAATGGGCATTTTGTGACAAAAAATTTGAATTTTGAGCTTTTTGGATTTTTTTAAAATTTCAAAACCTATGTGAATTCTAGTGCAGCAAGGAACCTCTGTGCCAAGTTTAATGAAAATCCTACGAAATCTGGATTTGTAAAAGGAACAAACATACATCAATTTTTATATGTATAGGTATTTTGTTAATGAAATAAAACGTGTTATGGACAATCATGAAACTCATCCAGTTTCAGATATTTTACTTCAACAAAAATATCACAAGATAGTACCGTTCCTATGTATTAAGCTCCTTTGAAAGGTCTTTTGCAATATGCTAAAAAATGAGCGGGAGCCCTGTTACTGCGCAGCGCACTCTCCGATTTTTCCCACAAAAACTTGCAGATACGTAAACATGGTGTTTATCTACCTGTATGCTGCTTGATATTTTATTGCGCGATTTTTCTCAAATTTGCACATGAGTCAGGTCTCCTCTAATTTTCTCAATATAGGAGGGAAATGCAATGTAACATACAGCCAGGAAGTAACAAGCGAATTTCAGCTAACAGCATGGGGAAGTGCGCCTCCTTAACCAATTACCTCTTTTTCAAATGGAATGCGTGATTACCAGGCGTGGAGTTCGAAAACGAACAGTACACATTTACGGTGTTCTTATTAAAATATTGGAAATAATATCATTTGATAAATAAATTAATGCATGCAAAATAGAGGTACCGTACATAGTAAATATTCAAAGGGTGCCACAACTCGGAAAAGTTTGGGATCCCCTGACCTGACCAATGAGTTTTGCGCTGTTTAAAATTAATAATTATTCCAAATTAACGAGTACACATCGAGAAGAAGACGACACGACCTCAAGAGACCAACACCACGAAACCGCTATTTCAAAATAACTTCTGCAGGTTGTCGAACTGGCTGCAGCAAACCAGGCCAGCAGACTCGACGAGCTTCATTTTCGGTTCCACGACGAATCGTAATTAGAAGAGGGGGAGAAAAAAGACAATAAAACTCACCATTCTGCAAATTTTCGCGTAACGAGGAGTTAAGAGTGACGCCTCTTTTTATCACGTCCCATGTTCGTCACGTTTCGCACACCGACTAAAGGGATGGATGACAAGAAAGTGAGGGTGGTCGGGAGAGTCGTAGATCATGTCGGCGATAAGTCTTGTTTGCTCGGCAGGCAGCTGCCGCATGGAGGTGAGCAAACACCTATTTTTTCGCATGTCAGGAGAGACGGATTCGAGCCGGGAAAAGCCTCTTTGAGTTATGACCGTGTGTCGACGACTGGAGGACATCTGGTAGCGGTGGATGAGTCTGACTCGAGCTGGGAAAAGAGTCGGAGTCGGACATATTTTGGGGCAAAAGGAATCAGAGTCAAGAGTCGAGGGCTTTAACTCTTTATGCCCCGACAGGACTCAGAAATCCAGCTTATATTAATTTAGAATGATGAGTCCTAAATGGCTGGAATCATGCTGAAGCTTTTACCACTTTACCGACCGGGCGTCGATTAATCGACGTTTTGTTCCCAGCGCTTACCGACCGGGCGTCGATTATTCGACGTTTGCTCTCCGGCGCTTACCGACCGGGCGTCGATTAATCGACTTTGAACCGATCTGTGGTGACTACCTTTTTCACCAATCAAGCTGTCGTTTTCTCGAGTGCAGCTGGGTGCGACTAGATTTTCCTGCGAGGAAAGTCGGGATTTTTTCATCGATATGAAGGTTGTATTATGCAAAAATTCTAGCCTTAGACGGCGGATAAAAGCCCACCAGCAGTTTTCTAAAAGTACAAGATTTTATTAAATTTTGTTACCCTACAATAACACGAAGCGTACAATTTTACCAGAGTTTAAGAAATGCACATACATCCCCGCGCGTCAGTCTAGGCCAAAACCGAGTCGGTGTCTTGGACGATCTGCAGCTGAGCGGGCGGTGAAAGAGCATAGGATGTTCGAATCGCTACCGGTCGGTAAAGTGTTAAGTGCCACTCCTCTTTGCTGAGAGGCAAAGAGGCAACGTTCTTTGCTGAGAGGTCGATAGATGGTACCTGCAATCGGAACCAGTTTTCTTAGCGGCCCTAAGGCGTAGGGGGCCTTAGAGCTTACTGATTTTCAAAATTTTAACACTCGGGATACATGTTGTTTGATGTATTTTCAACTAAATATATATATATATATATATATATATATATATATATAATATATATATATATATATATATATATATATATATATATATATATATATATATATTATTTGGCAGCTCTGCCAGGGCTTAGGAACCAAAGTCGGAGTCTGGTTGATCCGACCCTTCTTCAAAGGGTCCAAAATTCTAAGGCTTCAAAATTCTAAGAGACGGAGTTGATCATTTCCCCGTAACTCTGACAAGTCCAGGGGTCGGAGTCGAACTGATTTTGGGGTCAAAGGAATCAGAGTCGGGAGTGGAAGGCTTTAAAATTCTAAGAGTCGGAGTTGATCATTTCCCCGTAACTCTGACAAATCCAGGGGTGGGAGTCGGACTGATTTTGGGGTCAAAGGAATCAGAGACGGGAGTGGAAGGCTTTAAAATTCAAAGAGTCGGAGTTGATCATTTCCCCGTAACTTTGACAAATCCAGGGGTGGGAGTCGGACTGATTTTGGGGTCAAATAAGGAATCAGAGTTGGGAGTGGAAGGCTTTAAAATTCTAAGAGTCGGAGTCGATCCTTTCCCCGTAACTCTGATAAGTCCAGGATCTAAAGTTGGAGTTGTGGACTGATTTTGGGGTCAAAGGAATCGTCGGGGGTGGAAAAGTTCAAAAGTCCTATACTTCATTCACGGAAAGGATAGACTAGATACAAACAAAGAATTGCGCCATTTGGCTTCGTCAGTCACATGTTTGGCTTCGATAAGAATAAATTGGTGCCGATCAGATGGCGAATATGAATCTTTTTTTTTTTTTTTTTCCGCCTAGAGGAAATCTCCAAAAGTAGCAGCATAGTGGCAAACTTTCGAGCAACCTGTTTGTTTACTTCCATTTTAGCTATTCCACGAACGGCTTAGAGTCGGAGTCGGTCATTTTTCTTCCTAGTCTGTAACTCTGGCAGTGTTTAGGAGTCTAAATTAGAGTCGGACTGATTTTGGGGTCAAAGGAATCAGAGTCGAGAGTAGAAGGCTTTCAAATTGCAAGAGTCAGAATCAGACAATTTCCCTCCAAGCCAGTAACTCTGGCAGTGCTTAGGAGTCTAAATCAGAGTCGGATTGATTTTGGGGTTAAATGAATCAGATTCAGAAATAGAAGGCTTTAAAATTTCTACAGTCGGAGTCGATTATTTTCCCTCCCCAAAGGGGCTCCTAATCCGCCCTGTGTGAATATAGCACACCGTACCAGGATTGGCAGTGCATGTTAAGAGTAAATGCTCTGTGCAGGAATTGATACAAGCGGGGGCGGGGGGGCAAAGGGGCCGATCGCCCCTCCCTTGGAGGACTCTCCACTTGTAATTTTTCGATATTGAAGTTCTGCAAACGCAATTTATACTAGTTTAATAATAATCGGGGAGGGAAATCTAGGGTCTCCCTTGGAAATGTTTCGGAATTGAAATCAAAAACCTTTATGTTCACCTATTTGTAAATTAGATAGTAAGAAGTAAGTCACAAAAATCAATTGCCCTTCTCTAGAAAAATTTCTGGATCCACCCTTGGCTCTATGAGGTTTGGTCACCAAAACCACCCGTCACTGTGCCATGGGTAGAAATTATCAGCAGCGATTTCTTCAAACTTCCATTCTCTCAGCAGCTACCTTTAAAAAGTCTCATTTTTGTCTCATGTCCTTGGGTTGAAGTCTCATTTTGGAAAATGTTTTCCACAAAGATGAGTCTTTCCGAAAGAGCGGGAAAAATGCGACGAGCCAATTTATTCAACTGAGCAAACTATTTGAGTGAAAGATTCTTATCAAATTCTTGCAATGATCAGTTAAATGGACCTTATCGATACTCTATAAAGAAGAGTAATTTTTAAACGCATTGTATTCTTAACCTAGTTCTCCATCATAGGAATTTTAGCATCGTTTGCATTGAATTTGAGTACATTTTGAAAACTGATTAAACATATTGTTGTTGGCAGTGATTACACAAAATAATTGGAATTTTTTACATAATATATGTTTGGAATAACGCCAGTTTTGTCTTAATTTGAGGATTTGTGAACGTAGAACTCAGTTTTTCCCCCCGTAATATGTTAATAGTAGATCATTCCGTGTAAATTCAACCAGAAAAATTACTTTCAACTTAATTATCTCAGATTTTTATGAAACTTTCAAAAATCTTACTCTTTTGCAGTTAGAATGTTTCAAAAACAATCTGTCACTCATAATGAGTAGTTTTAGAAATTCGTTAAAAAGCACTTGCAGCTGCTTGAAAGCAGTGCTTTAAAGTGTTGTGACTCAAGTTCTGTGGGAGATTAAGGAAAGCTTATTTTAAAGACATTTTTTTTTGCATTTAAATTTGTTATCTAACTTAAATAATTTTCAAAAATAAAAATTTTGAAATTCAAAAATTTTAAAGATAAGTGCCCTTTACATTTTTGAAAAAAAAAAGTGCGATTTTCGATGTATTTTAACGAATACATCCAAAATTTTCAAAGTGAGACAATGCGCTACTGTTTACAGCCTTTTAGAACAGGGAACTGCACACACACACACATTTTAAAATATGACTTGAACAAATATTTGAGTGTTTACTTGGTTTTCCAAACAGTTTGATGCCTACCTCATGCTAACATCAAATTGATTAGGCGAATGACAATTTGACAATGAGTATACAAAACCGTTTTTGTATACTGAAAACATACAACACACACAGCAATGTCATTCAATCAAACACTTTAGACATTTAGTGCTGTCATCTATCGATACAATGTTAAACTAATTTCTCTGCGCTAAATTTATACAAAATCGTCAGAAACTGAACTAAAAAAAGAGAATGAGAAGAGAGAGAGAAAAAAAAACTTTGCTAAATTGAATTTCAAGAAAATTTTTCAATAATTTTTGAAAGATAATTATTGAAACTTTTTCGCAGAATTTATTTCGAAATTAGCACATTTTAAAATTTAACTATAAAACACAAATTGAACAGTAATCTTTGTTCTTAAGAGATGAAAGACAGGTTCGAGAAGTTTTTTTGTCTTTAAATAATATTTTGAAGCAAAATTTAACTGGCATCGTACATTTCTCTTAAGAGAAAATAATTGGGCCCATGGCAGAGCACATTGGTAAAAAGTGATTTGCAGTGAAAACGCATGAAAATATGGCAATGGTGTTAAAAAAAACTGATTTACACGAGAAGCGATTGCCAACTAATGAGAATTTTCTGAAAATATATTTAACGTTTTAAAAATGTAAGCCGTTATTGCAAAAGGTATATAAAACATAAATTTGAATTATTTTTCAAGTGAAAATAAAGTTAAAAAAATTGCGGAGAATTCAACCCTAGAGGCCAATTTTTGTTTTCCCTTTTTCCAATACATCTTAAATGAGTAAGAACAAAATTTCATTTAAAAATTCTTATAGTGGAAGCAGAAATTTAACAAGAATTTTCGGAACTTATGAAGAAGATATTCCGAAATTGTTCTCTTGGCTCGAAGCTTGAATTTAAACTTTAAAAAACTTACCTTAAATCTGGCAACGAAAGAAAAACAAAGCTTGAAATGATTCTTCAATGTTCGTATACTTTTAGACTATGAATAGTTTGAGTGAACAGAATATTTTTTTAACGACAGATTATCAGTAAGGATGACAATGGAAATGCCTTTCCACAAACTGCAAGATAAAATTCGTAATTGGAAATGGTTGTTTGTTTTATGATTATTAATGGTTCATCAATGTCATTTATTTGACTTGACTCAGTCGCATAAAGGATTCTAATATGTTTCTGTCATATGACATAACTATGAAGGCTTTTTGTTTTAAATTTTGTCAATCGATTGCTGTTTAAAACTTATCATCTAACTTTTTTTGAACGAAATTTAATGGTCTATAATCTAGGGATTCTCAATCATTGAACAGACTATCCGGTTCGCAGAAATTTTTGACAAATTTTCCTAGATTTTTACCTGTGTACGTTAAAAAATATTTTTTTAAAGAATAACAACAACAACAATATTTTATTGATATTTTTCAGTGTTTATTTTGTGACGACATTTTATAATTTTCTGTGATTTTTTTTTCTTCAAATGTGCATGTATGTTCAAATTAAGTATAGTAATTACTTATCCTTACCCAAGTAGCACACTTCGTTTTTTAAAGGTTGTAAAATGGTTATTAACGTTGTAACAACCGCTTAAAAACGTTTATAAAACGTTTAAAGGTTATTTGTGCTACCTGGGAACATTTAACCCTCTGACTGCTCAATTTTCTTAACGAAGTCTTTAAAAATATGCATATTTTTTATGTATGAAAAACCAATATAAAACTTATGTACTAAATTTACACTTATTACGTTAGAAACTATTCTTAATATGATAAATTTTGCAACAAGGTACAAGCAAAGTTCTACTTTCATGTTCTTTACACCGAATGCGAACAACAATGCTATTTTTTTTTCCAATTTTTGAGCAATAAAAACCACACTTTCGATGAAATCCTTTCTTTACTAAATTAGGAGGTATCGGGCTTGTAAAATGGCCGAGCGGTCTGTGCAAATACTTCAGAAAATTCATTGCTGACATTTAAACCATGTAATTGCGGAATAAGTTTTTAAATTACGTTGTGCATGTGAAAATCGCGGGATGAGCAAATTTTGTTACTTCTTCGTTGCCCATTGAAATCGCGGGATAAGCAACCAGAGGGTTACATATTCAAATCATGATTTTAAAAAAAAATCAACTTTATGAGATAATATTTCTTACCATAGACACGAATTTTTACCTCAGTAATTTAGCGTCCATAAATTGCATTCGGTGTGGCGTACGTTCAAAAGATATAACCTCACTTAGACTTTAGGTGAACTTAATTAAAAGCTAGTTCTAATCACTTTAGAAAATGCGATCGAATTTTGTCTGATGCAGAAGAATAGGGTTTTCTATAAACATATAATACTAATTTATGCAAGCATTTTTCAGAACTTGTATTAGAGGATTTGTACAAAAATGTTGCTTAAAATTTGAGTTAATAAATAATTTAGTAATTAATGGTTAGTTAATTAATTTGATCATATAGTATTGCATTGTCACCAGGTTTGAGGTCGCATACCAAAGTTGAAAAGAATATGATCGCAGGAAGTGGGTGAAAATTGAGTTATAAGATTCAATAACAAAGATAATAAATAACAAGTGAATAAAAAAAGTGTGTTAATAACAAAGGCAGATCCAGAAACTCTTCAAGAGAGGGGCGATTGATTTTTCTTACTTACTTTTTGCTATGCATATTGGTTTATAAATATTGATCACAAGGGATAAAGGATTCGGACTTCAATTCCGAAACCTTTCCGGGAGAGCTTCAAACCTTCTTAACCCGAACTTCATTAAAAGTGGTATAAAATTGAAATTTTCGAACTTCAATGTCGAAAAATTACCGGTGAGGGGTTCCTCAAGGGAGAGGCGATCGCCCTCATCCCTAATATCCGCCACTGGTTAATAAGCACTCCATTGGTAGAAAATTTAAAACCTCGCTAATGCACTGGATGCAGTCTGCGAACCGGAATTTTAATTTTCCCCTCAAAGGTGTGTAAAAATCTGTGGTAAGTAGTCTTCGTAGTTTCGCACTATCTCCTATCTGAAATGCTAAATATTCTCATTTGGCCGTACAGCTAAGGTATTTCACTTAACTCTTTTCTCAAAACAGATCAGCTGCTCTTTTTAAGTATAAGTAAAGTTCCACAGTAAAGAGGAATCCCATACTTTAGCGACGAAAGTTATTTTTTCTGCATTGGTAGTGCGCTAGCAGAAAAACAACATTCACAGAATTTATTTATTTTCATTGAAAATTATTGTCCTAATAATACAGCTTCTAAAAAAACAAATTTATTCGGGGCTGTCCACAAATGATGTCAGGCTCTGAGGGGGATTGGCTTCGTAAAATTGCAACAGTTTATTGTACTACAAGGGGAAGGGAGGGGTGACAAGAAGTGTGATATTATGAATTATCATTGTTCTCTGATATCATGTTTATGAGTTTATAAAAAGTTGCGTGACATGTCACAAAGAGAAGGAAGGGGTATGGTAAAGCTTGAGACTAAAAAAACTTGATAGTGGCCAGTTAACCCAAAATGGTTAGTGGCTATTTTGAAGAAAGTTCCAAAGTTGTAATCCCACTTCACTTCATTCTGCATTTTGTAATAGATTACGCTATGTATTTACTAAATTACTATATATAAAAGAAAAATGTTTAAAAAACAAACCTTTTCTGAAAAAGAAAATTATTTATTTTAAAATCCAAATAATAAGACATTATGCAAATAAAAGAAAAACTAAACGCACCTGTATACTTGCATTTACAAAAAAAAAAAAAAAGTTTCATTTAATTTGCTGATTAATCATAAATTTTGTCATTCTTTGACTATTTCTCCAACAAAGTTTCATTGCATTTTCTAGATTGAAATTATATATTCAGATGTTTCGTGCAACAGATGGGTCGATTTTCTCTCCAAGTTAACATTGGCTACCAGTGACGATGCTAATGGTTATTTTCTTTTCATAATCGGCATGATGCATCGGCAGTTTGTGTTTCTGTTCAGAAAAAAAGAAGGTCTCCAGTTTGGAAACCAACATAACGTCTTATAGTCGGCAAAAAATGATTTTTAATCGCCATTGGCGAGTGGAGACCGCTAGTCTCAACCTTTAGGGTATGGTGAAGTGTGACAAAAGGGGAAGGGTGTCAAAAATGCTGGAAAAAATGTGACATCATTTACGGACAGCCTCTTACCTAAATTTAGATTCTACTTTTTGTTACTGTGACGTACTAAAGTGACAATGTCATCCAATGAGGAAATTTAACTGGAAAAATATCAAAGTTTAGTTCGAAAGAAAAGTACAAAACATTTAGCAAATTTCATAGGGATGATCATAACAAAACTACTGGTAAGTACCAACACCTGCTGAGAACAGCATATTTTTAAAGATTATCTCACCTGCTGATGTGTTAAAGTAGATATCTCATTTGAAATCGGGATATTATTTTCCATTTCTCTGGATCTTCTCTGCATGATTCAACTGACCTAAAAGAATAGAAACAAACCCTCATTTTTATGTTTTTCGAGAAATTTGTTATGTTGATCTATCAAGTTAATAAAAAATGAAGTAAATAATTTGACTTGAAATATGTTAAAGCATTCCAAATAAAATTTCTGTTACGTTCTAGCTTATATACAAACACCTGTTGATTTGGCAAAACATGCATATTTCATGAACAGAGCTCCTGAAAAATTAAAAAAAGAGACATTATAACTGAAATATTGAAAAATATCAATGTAAAAAATGTAAAAACTCCTGTTTCTTTTTTCTTTTCTTTTCTTTCTTTCTTTCTTTTTTTTTTTTTGCAGTGCAGCGTGTTTTGAGGCATTAGAAATGAGGCAAAGAACATCAAGATACGTATCAATAAAAAGCTCCATTCCGTAGCTTTACAATGAATGTTGAATTTTTATTCTACTGTAATTAGGATAGAAGTTATAGGTGTTTGAAAGGAACCACTTTTCAATTCATTTGCACATTTTGCCTTTTTTTCGCAGACCTGCATTTTGAACAAATTTCAAAACAGATCTCTATAAATTGGCGCAACTACTTATCTTGTCGTTATGAGTTCTTCATACCATTTTTTCCCTTGTAAATCAGAAAAGGTGAGGTCAAAAACTTACTTTTTTATTGATGCGACATGGAATTGGTAAAATGTTATTTATGTTATGTTTAAAATTAAATGAATATCAAAAATATCACATATTGTCGGCCCCGCTTAAACGAATACTGTCGGTTCCAAGAAATATTATTCGATTAAACAGGGTATTTGTTTAAGCGGGGATTTTTAACATTGTGTCTGTGGCATGGGAAATGTTCGGTTCCAGGATATTTTATTCGTATAAGCGGGTATTCGTTTATCCGTTACCTGATTAAACGAAGCCGACAGTATGTGTCACAGAACATTAAAATATCACTTTACATTGCAAACTATATGACTAATATAGCAGTAATGTACAGAACCCAATCATTCTGATATTGCACATTGGGCGCATTTCTATTTCAGGGTCCCCGCTACCCCCAGCAGCACCAGAACGTTCAAATTTGGTGCAAAAATGGTGTTATTGGTCAAATAACGGTGCTAAGTGTCCCTTGAATGTTATATTCGACGTGCAAAAACAGTAATATTATCACGGTGTCATTTCAGTGCTTAAGGAACGTGATATTTGACTTGCAAAAACAGTAATATTATCACGGTGTCATTTCAGTGCTTAAGGAACGTGATATTTGACGTGCAAAAACAGTAATATTATCACGGTGTCATTTCAGTGCTTAAGGAAAGCGATATTTGACGTGTAAAAACAGTGATATTATCACGGTGTCATTTCAGTACTTAAGGAAGTGCTTAATTTCTCAGAATTGAGGTCGTGAATTGCTGCTTTTTAGAAAGGGGGAGGAATCATATCTGCAGAAACTTTAAGTTTTATCCTAAACAACTCTTTCTCCCAAGATCCTAATCAGATTTGCATGCATTTCAGTAAAAAAACATTATATTCATACTAATAAAATGATATGATTTACGCCTTTAGTCTTTCATAGATGGCGCCTCCTGCAAAAAAATTTTCTTTTAAAGTATTATTTTTCTCCCTCTGTATGATCAAGTAGCGTCTAGTGATTAGCGTGTCCTGCTGGAGTCGCAAGGGACCCGCGTTCGAATCCCGCGGAATGAATATAATAAATTCAAAGTAATTAAACAATCAATAAATAAATTAATTAAGTAATTATATAACTAAAACCAAGATGGCGACGATCATGGATCAAAAATGGCGGATCAAAAATGACGTCACGGCCCGGTTAAAACACGTCACGGCCCGGATAGTGGGGTATACGTAGTATACTTTTTTAGCTGGGGAGCACTGAAAACAAACGTATTTCCAGAACCTAAATATAACCTATCATTTCACGTTCAAAACTGGGACAAAAAAAAGTGGTCAACACCAGATTTCGACGTGTGATATTACCATCGATCGATGAGACACATAGACGTTGACAACATGTGCTGCGAGAACGTGTTTTGTACGAGCCGGCTGGTGCGCTCTGTATGTGTTGCAGAACGTGTTTTGAACGCCTTTGTGCTGCTTGGGCCCCTTCTTATATCAGTTACGTGTCACGAGTAAAAAAATTCTTACACTAAAAAAATGAAATAAAAGTTTTGTGCAAAGATCGAACTTAAAAAAAAAAAATAATAATAATGCTACCAAATTATGTAGAGAAAAATATACGTCAACATACACAGTAGGCTTTTAGTATTAATAGTAAAATGTACAGTAGGTATTTAGTATTTAGGAGGCGTTGGATAAAATAAGGGGATTTTGCCCCCCCCCCCCTCCCCGAAATCTAAGAGAAGGGGCCTGTGCCCATGTGCTTCTGCGGTAATCAGGCTCTGGTAATGTAGGCAAGTAGTATCAAGAAGCAAAAATCCATGTCTACAGAGATAGGCTTCAAAAAATTTTAAAGCATTTCGCCTCAATGGATTTTACCGTTTTGATAAAACAAATAATGGAGCAAAAAAGGGCGAAAAAAATTCTTTCAATATGTGTTTGGCACAAGGAGTTACAACAGTTTGAATATCGGTAAAATATGGCATTCCATATTTTTGACTTATGTAACAAAAAGCCCATCTAACGTGCCTCAGTAGCTTATACAGATGCTTACAGTTGCCTTTCAAACGACTCTTTTTGCCGGGGCAAATGAAAGGTGCAAGCTGTTTTTGGACTTCAAAAGTACTAAGATACGTCTAAAATGCCACTCTTTTATGGCCTTCATTGACTTTGCGAGAAACGACTTGCCACAAATTTATCTATCATTATATCAAGTTCGATCTCTCTTTAGTTCATACCTAAAAAGAATTTGAAGAAAAACTTTTTGTGGAAACAGGTGTAGCTCATGGCAATTTTCATGGTTTAAAAATACGCTTAATTTTTCATGCCGCACAGTAAGCTTTAGGGGCCCACGAGAATGAAAAACTCTAGATTTGGTCTTCTAATAAGATAAGTATCAACTGGTAATCACTCTCTCAGATTACTGTTCTAAATAATCCAGAAATACTTAACTTTTAAAAAGGCTATCTTAAAAGCAATAGTAATGCGAACTGATTTTAAGCAATTGTAAGCATTGCATTGATCCCCCCCCCTCCTTAATCGATTAACAGAGCAACGTCGATTTAAATTTTACCAAGGTGTCCAGTCCGGTAAGAAAAAAATTAGCATTATAGCACTGTTCTTGACACAAAAGTTGAAAAATGTATTTAGTAAGGATATTTTTCCTCCATGACATCTTTTTTTTTTTTTTTTTAATGCGGAACATTGTTTTTACAAAGAGAAAAAGGAGATGCTACTCTAGATCCACACTAGAATAAACTATTGACAGAGTGTTGTGAAACTTACCTTCAAAATCATCAAGAATCTCTGAAAAGGCATTAAAACTTGTATTGAAAGGCGGCGCCACTTTCTAGTGTTGTTTTTAAAATGCTCTCTCATGATTCGTAATGGAAAACTTGACGAAATCGCTAGCTAGAACAGGAAGCGAGTAAAGGATGCTTCTCCGGAAATCTGCACCTAAACGTGAATTTGATTAAGAAAACGCAATTCCATGTTAAAAGCTTGTGGGGATTTTTTCTTTCTTCATTTTTTTTTTTTTTTTTTTTGAAATTTTGAATGAGACAAAAGCACAATTGCACAACAAAATTGGATTCTTTCGACTATTCGGTTCTTGGCTCATGACAATCTTTTTAGGTATTTACTTACATAAATACATTAAAAGTACATTCTTTCAACTGCATACTTTGCCTTATTAGCAGGGCCTGATTACACAGAAGGCTTGAGAAGCTTGAGCTTCCCCTCAAAAATTTCAAAGGGCTCAAAAATGACAGGAAAACTTCTTAAAAACCCCAGTTTCCGCATTTTAATTCAATTTTAAAGATAATTTGTTCAATATAGTTTGGCACTACTGTGTTACTATGGATTTGATTTAGAGATGGAACGAAGCGGCATTTGGCCGAAGCGCCGAATACCGAAGCTTCGGCTGGAGCACATATTGAAGTTTTTGGATTAAATGCATAATAAATGCGTAGAGTTTTATATTTTTCTCCATATGTTTTAATATTCTTAGCGTTACACAATATTTTCAGCTTACTGTGGCATTCTTAAATTGATTTCATTAATTAAAGTTTATTTTTATTTTGGTTGTTTTTATTTTAATGTTCTTAGTATTACACAACATTTTCAGCTTACTGAGTCATTCTTAAATTAATTTCACTAATTAAAAGTTTTCTTGTTTTGTTTTGCTTTGTACTGCTAGTACAAGAAAAGACGACATTACTATTTTTGTATTGCAAATTAGTAGTAGGAAGCTCTACTTGGAACATGAAAAGCTCAGTCTGCAATTCAGTTGATGTTTTATAATAAAAAAACTGATATGATCATGTATTATACCATAGAACTACCCAATCTACTACTATTTACGTTGTGTTATATATTTATCTTAATATTCTTAATGCAAAATGCTTCAGTTTTTGGTGAATTCGAAAAAATAGTAGGGTAAAAGCACCAGTAGTCAGCCATTTAAGAGATCTTTTGTTAATCTTGGCTAACCTAGAACTTTTAGCTATCAATACAGTAACAAAAACAAGGTAAAACTTTACAACGATGAACCTTTCTGATAGTGAATCATCTACTTGTTTCAGAAATTAAAAAAAAAAAATTATTTTAAAATCCAAGCTGTTGTCAACACTAGTAAATGCTCCAGTAGTCGGCCACAGAATCATCTTACCTGAAAAATAAGCAGAATCGCAATCTTGGATGACGGGCACACCATTCAAAATGAAATGACTCATTACTAATTCAAGAAAAAGTACCCGAAACTTAACTGCCACTGATTGATGATTGAGGATAAGTACATGAATGTGTGAATGCGTCATATCTGATTTTGAATTAAAAATGTACTACTATTTATGAGGAGTTTTATGTCATTGTGGCCGACTACTGGAGCACTTACCCTACCATGCATTCTTTTTTACTTGTCTTTCATTCGCTGCATAAATTTCAGGCCGAAGCGACCGAATCACAACTCATGCTTCGGCCCGGCCGAAGCTTCGTTCCATCTCTAATTTTGAATGCTAATTTTGAGAAGTGATAAATCTTATTCAATGACAAACCACCCTTATTTGCTGAGAATTATAGTGCAAGTATATAGGCTAAACTTTAATCTGAATTTTACTTTGCCACTTTAAGAATAATCTTTGTAGCATTAGTGAGTTTTATGTCAACGTGCAGAGTCGTCCGAAAATTTTCTTTAACGAAAAGATGAGGGTCCCTAGTCCCTACAGGAGACTGAGCTTCCCCTAACTTCAGAGGTTAATCGGGCCCTGCTTATTGGGATTCCCAACATAGCAGAATACTAAAAATTCGAGGGAAGGGGGCTGTGGTGTGGTGAGAAATGTTCATGAAGGGGGGGGGGGTTCAGTGGCATAGCCCTGGGAAGGGATAGGGGGTCATAACCCCCATCAATGGCGTATTTAAAAATTCGGGGGCCCGGTCGCAATGCATTTTTTGGAGTTCCTTTGCGTTTCGTGAAGAATTTTTATGTGTAGTTTACTAGTTTTGTTCCTTTTGAGCAATTTATGTCGTGGGGCCCCTTGCAATTCCGACATGGTAAATCCTCCACTGCTCCTAACTATGTAATAAAATTATTGCACAATGTGCGAATATGTAATCAATAGCTAAATAGCGGTTTTTGGGTTTTATTTTTAGAAACATTCCGGAGTGAGCCATTGATCCTTACCTCCTGGCAAATATCACAAAAAAAATAACTAAAAATTTCATTTCTGGAAGTTAAATTTCGAAATTTCCCAGAGGAATACCCTCTGTCCGCCACCACCCTTCATCCCTTACTTGAATAAACAAAGCCAAAAATTGGATTTGCGACTTCAATTTCAAACAATGTGTTTGTATCCTAATCCCTCTCCCTCCCTTGTCTAACGCCGCCAGAGATAGATTTGAAATGTGGTTTTAGGAGAGAGAGTCTATTATCCCCACACTGTTAAAACTACAGGTTGCACAAAGCATCTTTAAATGGGTGAAACGTTGTAGCACCATCGAAACCCCTGAAGAGTGACACTTGACTCTCTGTGGCACCCTTGAAGGTGCCATTTGGCTCCTTGGGGTGCCATGGGTTGCCCATGGGTTGCCATAAGAAAGAGACCCATAGGGTGCCACATGGAGCCAAATTGCATCTTCAAGGGTACCATATAGGTAAATCAAGTGGCACCCTTCAGGGGTTGCCGTTGGTGCTACAACGTTTCACCTCTTAAAGGTGCTTTGTCCAACTTATAGTTTTAACAGTGCAAAGACAGCTTTAAAATTCAAAAAATAGCCTTGAAGAGCCCCAAAACCCCCCTCCCTATCATAACATCACCAAATATAGCCTGAAGGAACATTTTAAAGCCTTCCTTGACTGCCTTGCTAGGCATTTGCGTTGCATCAATGTTATTAATGACCCAATCTGCATGCTTGTAATTTAAAACAACCTATGGACTGTACCTACCTAAAGCGATGCTCTGCGTTGTGCTCTAATAAGACTTTGTGGGAGCGTAACTGGGAAGCAAGAGACCGAATGCGTCCATGGACTTTCTTCTGTCATTTTATTATTCTTTCTTGTTATTCATTTGTCTATTCATAGACGGCT
This sequence comes from Uloborus plumipes, assembly GCA_038373865.1. NCBI lineage: Eukaryota > Metazoa > Arthropoda > Arachnida > Araneae > Uloboridae > Uloborus > Uloborus plumipes. Next base: position 48,075 of record JAXGGA010010145.1, read on the forward strand.
CGTACAGGGGAACAAGGGGGCGAATGCCCCCTCATTTTAAAAAGTAAAGAGCCTTTGCTCATTCACTTTTCATGGTTAAAAAGTACTGATCGAGTGAAAAATGATTTTTTACTCAGTGGATTAATTTGC
>JAXGGA010010146.1:0-48203 GCA_038373865.1 Uloborus plumipes
TTACAATTTAGTTTTCCAAGAAAAGTTTCATAACACAAATAATGAGGATCTTATGTTTGTTTATCCATTCGTTTTGCAAATTCTGGCAAAAAAAAAAAAAAAAAAACACACACAAAATTGTTATTTAAAATTAAATACTGTGTTTCTTTGTCAGGGCAGTTTCTGCCCTGCCATTGTTAGTCATAAGTTTCAAACAACTAAAAATGCAGGTTTACTATTAGAAGATATTTCTGAAACTTTCTTAAGAGCTTGTATAAAGTGCTTTTGTAATCCGTTTAAAATACTCTCCCTCAATCTTTGACTGTTGACTGAATGATTGTACACAATCTTAGTTTTAATTAAAGAGTTATTCCAACTTATTTGTTACTACATGCTTTTGTTTCTATTGTTAAATGCATGTTCACATATTTATATTACTTTTGCTAAGATTGTAGTTTTTAAATGATCACTGCTTTTTTCATTAAATTATAATATTTTCTTATTGAATAGCATTGAGCAGTAAGTTACTGCCCCTAAGCCAGGGCTAAGGCAGAAATACATACAACATACAGCCAGCTTGATTATTCCATCCAGAAACTGCAGTTTTGTCTTTCTGCAGAAAGGAATACCGAGCTAGCAGAGTAAAATGCATGGCAGTATTGAGCAAGCAACTTAGACATCCATAAATGAAGTACAAAAGGGGACAAAATTCACAACCCTTCTAAAAATGGGTCATTTTAAGCTAAACTTACAAAGAGTGACTTAACTTTAATTTAATTTTCTGTGTAAAAGTTCTTAAAATTTAGCAGCTCACATTATGAACACAAGCGGCACAGTAAAGAGATGAAACTTTTTGCTTGGAAAAATATTAAAAATGCCGAAAATACATAAATAAATAACAAAAGAAAAAAAACAATATATTTTAAAAGTGAACACATACAATACCATATGACCATGCAGCAAGTTAAAATTTATACTAGTAATTTGCAACACAATTTCATGTAAAATAAATAAATAGCAAAGCTTAGAAGTTTTAGTTTGATGACACTTTTAATATTTTTTCATTCCTTAAAGAATCATTTACACATGTTGTACTTAAAAAAAATTGTACACTATTTCCATGAGAATCAGTAGCACACACAATTGGTTTGAACCCCCTCAATTACCCTTGATTTGTTTTCGATTTTCTATAATTTTATTTAAATCTTACCACATGCAGGGGTGACTTCATGTGACAACAAAGTACAAATAAATTCAGTATTTGTATTTCAAGATTCTTCTTCACTGAGTAACATACATTATTTTGATGGAGGATAGATCTATTTTGATTTTCAATCACAAAAATGATATTTTAAAACTAATCTGTAAAAATTAATGATCAAAATCATTAAAGAAAGCAAGTTACATTACTGTCTTTGGTGAAAAACATAGGTGAAAATAAAAAACAAAATATTCTAAAAGAAAATTTTTTGTCTACCACAAATGATTTGTCTTTTTATATTTTTGAATTAGAAAAAAAGTAAATACATAAAATCTTGTGTTTTCTGTTAATTTAATGAGGTATTTGTAATTAATTACTTTAATAGTTAATACTAATTTATTAATTCAATAGTTTATTTTTAAAAGTTTTTTTGTTTCTGACAACAAAAAAATCAAACGAATATGTTTGGTGGCGTATTGGAGTATAATAAGAGAATGGTTGACTTTTGACCCTTGACCCCCTACTTGAAAAATTCCTGTGAACCCTACTGGTGAAAATGGATAAAAAAAATAATAATAAAAAACTGTAAAACAAAAACTACATACAAATCAAAATTATTTTTTGAACTATTGCAGGTGGAGGGGGGAAAAGGGGAGAGAAACAAGTTCTTCAGCAGAACTATTCTTTAGGTATGAGTTTTTTGAATACAGATTAAGAAGGATTTAAATTCAAAATCATTAGTATTTATTGGAATCATTTTTCAACCCAACAAAACGTTTAAACAGACTCTTACGTACATAACTTAACCATAAGTAATCACTAACCTAAAAATGATTGCTACAGAGTACAATAACATGAACCAATGATATTACTTTCAATAAGGAAACCCTAGATTAAAGGTTGAATGATTAAGAAATTTTATCGTGATGAAAACATTTTAGTTATTACAATTGCTTCAATTGAAGAAAAAGGAATGAAGAAAAGTGTAAAACTCTAAATATTTTATTTTGTAAAACCAAAAAAACCCTATTTCTGAGTAATTTTATGGTTAAAAATAACAGACAAAAGAATGCACAAATAATACACTGCTCGACATTGAAAATGCAACACCAAGAAGGAGTGGTCAGAAATTGATGAAATTTGGTAAGAAGACAGAGACAGCATTAAACAATAAGTGATATTTATTTCAAAATAAATAAGCAAAATTTAGAGCGAGGACGGCGTCCGCTCAGTAAGAAGTAGGACCACCGCGGACAGCGATGCACGAAAAAACACGTCTAGGCATGGAGTCAATAAGTCTGCGGATGGTGTCCTGAGGGATGGCACTCCATTCCCTTTCAACCATTTGCCACAGTTCGTCCTCTGAACGAGGCAGTGACAGGTTCTGCAAACGGCGTCCAATCACGTCCCACACATGTTCGATTGGTGACAAGTCAGGAGAGTATGGTGGCCAGGAAAGCATCTGTACACCTCGTAGAGCATGTTGGCTGATTCGAGCACTGTGAGGCCGGGCGTTATCCTGTTGAAAAATTGCATTTGGCAGACCCTGAAATTAGGGGATTGCCACCGGCCGCAGTACATTATCTACATATCGTTGGGCCGTCACAGTGCCCCGAATATGAACTAGAGGCGATACGGAATTGTATGCAATAGCGCCCCAAACCATTATGCCACGTTGTCGCGCTGTGGAGCGTTCCACAGTTACTGCCGGATTCGATCTTTCTCCACGTCGACGCCACATACATATGCGATGACTATCGCTGGACAAACAGAAGCGGGATTCATCTGAGAACACTACGGTTTGCCATTCTGCCATCCACGTCGCTCTGGTCTGGCACCATTCCAAACGTTGGAGTCTGTGCTGTGAGGTCACTTAACGGGCGCCGTGATTGCAGGCCACGTACAAATAGTCGACGGGAAATGGTTCTGGTCGACACAGGAACATCCAGGGTACCTTGCACGTGCTGCAGAATCGACGTACAAGTGACTTGCGGATCCGCCACAGCTTGTCGGTGAATCCGTCGATACAAGCGGTCTGACATCACTTTGGCTGCACCTGCACCCCTCAATGTGGCTACATTTCCTCTTTCCAACCATCTCCGACACAGCCGATGCACAGTGCTTGCATCCATGTGGGTATCAGCTGCAATTTGACGTATGGACCAACCTCCCCTTCTCAGTCCAATAACCATACCCCTTGTAAAGTCGTCTATATGCTGGAAGTGTCTTCGATGAGGACGGCGTGGCATTTCCTCCTATCACACGTATCCTTCGAGAGGAAAACCAAATTTCTCCGATAATTAGTCTGGCAGAAAAACCAACATGAACATAGCCCACATTTCAACTTCATTCTCTTATATCTTACTTCACGTGCGTCGGAGAGCTGCGCATTTCATATCATTTGCATAACTCAGTGACGTGCGTCTACGGTAAAATTTGCATGAATTTCTGACCACTTCTTCTTGGTGTTGCATTTTCAATGTCGAGCAGTGTATATAAACAGATTTTAGTATCATTACTATAAACATTTGAACATAACATACCTAAGTACAGGTCGCCCCAAAAGTGTGAAATCTCGACTACCAATGGCCAATACCTAAAATAAAAGATTTACCTTAATTTATAAAATACATCTAAAGAGAAATCCAAAATTTTAAAGAATGTCTTCAAAAAGTGAACCTTCAAACTTTAAATGTTGGATAGTAATTTTGAATTTTACTATACAAACCAGGGGTTCCCTAAGTGAATGTGTCCCCCAGAAAGGACAGGGTTGTTTAGATGTGCCAACAGGATCAATACATATATACATATATATACATAAAAGAGATGGACTAGGGTACTGTGACTAAACTCTAATTCTTCGAAGCGTGTAGCAAATTAGGAAAAAAAAAATGGAAACACCTGATGTAAACAGATAGAACCATAAACAATTTGCAAATCTAATAAGACAATCTTGCAATTTCAATAGAAAAGAAAAGAATGAAATACTACCCTTTTAAACACTATATTTAAACATGGATATCATAAATAAAGGAAAGTGAACAAGGTGAAAAGAAAAGAATGAAATACTGCCCTATTAGAAGCTATATTTAACTTTTAGGAACCGGGCGGTACACATGCTGTACCATAAGTCTTTTTTCTTTAAAGGACGGGGTTGAAATTTTCACTCGAACCCTTTGGAGCCAAGGATTTTTTCAAGGTTTCATACGTCTGGTACGACAGTTTATACCTTCATTTTTCAATGGAAAAGAAATCTGTGGTTCAACTGTCGTACTACCTTTGTCGAAAGAAAAATTTCTAAATGAACGGCCCGGATCCAAAAGGTTAAACATGCATAGCATACCTTAAATTATGGAAAGTGAACAAGGTTTGGTTTCCTTGTTAACAAAAAGCAATTGTTATTGCTTTGATTTTTTGCAATTACACAATTATAAATACAAATATGGTCTTGCTGTTCAGTATATCACACACCAAGAATGAAAGGGGCACATCTTTTTTTTTATAGTCTATGGCAGTGGTGGCCAACCCGCGGCACGCGTGCCACAATGTGGCAGAGCAGTAACAGTGGCACGCGAAGACTTTTTGAAAAAATTCCAAAATTGAGAAGAAAATGTCGATCTCAAAAATATTGGCAAAAACTAAAACCCTTGAACTGATAAATATAATGATATGATGACGATTAAGTGTCAGGAGCTGGCTTACAAAGTACTTAGCGTTAGCTTCGGACATCCAACAAAAGCTATGACGCTACAGACAATGCTTTGTAAAGCATATTTGTGCTTGACTAGAATGAAACTTTCGATGCTGCAGAATGGATTCCTGATCTGCAATAGTTTTAGCTACGGGTGATGAAATTAAAAAAAAAAAAAAGTTAACTCTGCAAGTAAAATTAAGAAAAAAGATTGGACAAAATTCGGTATGGTTGCACAAATGAAGCTCCTTAAATTGTTTTTGTTACATTACTTGAAAACAATTTTGGAAAAAAACTTCAAAAGCATCATCGAATTATTTATTACAAACTACTTGCCAAAGAAGGAGACTTTCTCTGCTGGTGCCCCTATAGAGTTCACTGTATTAACAAACTACGAATTAGAGCTCTGAATGTTTTGTGAACTTTTCCCAGGAGGAAGAGGACGGCATGGCAAGTTACTCCTTCATTAAAATGTGTAATAGCTGTCCAAAGGAAAAATAGTCATAAGATTTTAGAATTTTAGGAAGTGTGTTTCTTAAAATGTCTGGAAGAAAGCAATGAGCCGTCTAATACTGTTGTAGATACGATTCAAAATACGCTTATAAACAATTTTTTTTGCTATAAATGCGGAAAAATCTAAATACCGTTGAATATTAATTGATAGCACTTAAAACACTTAAACTTCTTAAGATTCTTAAGAAGTAATCCTAAACTTAAAGACTTAGTAAAAATGATACAGACTCTTAAACCACATTAAGTACAGACTGTTTAATTTTTAGAATAGAATGTTTGATGTTATTTGTATCTTTTTTAAGCATAAGCTAACTGACAGAACTTATAAAAGTGTTAATTAACGATAACTCTCAAGTTCGGACTTGTTTTATCTTTATTATCTTTTAGATTTCAATTGCTCAGATTTACGAGAAAAATGTTTCATTTGAGTAAGAATTACAGAGTCAGTCAACCTAAAATCAATTTTTAACTTTTTAAACATTTTCAGTTTGTTGGAAAAATACAATGTGGCACGCTGAGCTTTTTCTCTACAGATAGTGGCACTCTCCCTAAAAAGGTTGGCCACCCCTGGTCTATGGTAATTTAACGCTGATGTAATTTATTAAGTGCCCCTTTCATTCTCGGTGTGCAATATGTCTTTAAATTGTAGAATTTAGCTTTTTCTTTTGTCCTATTGTTTATGTCAAATAAAAAGGGGAGGAGGGTTCTTCATGATATATTGAAACACACACACACACTTTTAATTCACAGGAAGAAGCCTATTCTCAAAAGAATATCGTGGTAAAAGTACAAAATTTAGTAGTAAAAATCTTCTATGCCATTCTAGTGAACAAGAGGAAGAAAGGAGTTACATATCAAGGCCAGGCTGGTGTGAATTTTTTAACTTTTGAGACCAAATGTTGGTACAGGTATAAATCAAGTTTATATAGTTTTTAGTTTCTTCCTTGAACTAAGTAAATCAAAAATTTTAATTTTCAATAGTTACTTTACTTAGTGGAACATTTTTATTTTTATTTGTAAATCTTTAAAAAGTAGAACATTACAAGAACTTATTGAAATAAAACTGTATAATCCTGTTTTTCTCTCCTCAACATAAGTGGTAGCTAAGCGCATAGTGGCTCAACAAAACAACAGCATTTTCCTATCCCTGCTTGCCCTTCAACCCCCCCCCCTGTATTTTTTTTTTAATTCCAAAAGCATTTACACAAACAAACACCACATGCATACTTCTGTTTTTAAGGGTATCACACAAAATATTCAAAACACATTTTAGCTTTTAGGAAGTTACTCAGGGCTGGATCTTTAATTTTTCAGAGCCAAGGCAAAAACTTGAAACTGGGACATTTCCTTGAAGTTTTTACATAGAGTTTCAACAAAAAAAAAAACATGTGCATGCACAAATAGGATGATTTTGTCACACCCAGAAGTTGCCAACCAGAGCAAGGGTCAAGGCTTGCTCACCTCTAAATCTGGTATGTGTGTGTGTCTTAAGAAAAAGAAAATAGTCAGAGAAAGAAACTACGGAATCATGTGCAATGAAAACAATTTTATAATATGCTTTGACACTCAAATATTTCTTCACAGCTGTTGTGATTAATAAATAGCTGGTATACCCAGGGGTCTGTCCAGGATTTTTCACAGGGTCCGTTTTTTTGTGAAAAACTAAATAATTTTGTGAAAAATCAAATAATTTTGTGAAAATCAAATAATTTTGAAAAAAAAAAAAAAACTGCAAAAAAAATCCAAAAAAAACGCAATTTTTTTTTTTTAATTTAATAAAAAATAAAAATAAATTACATTTATTTTCCTCTTAAAAAAGCATACTAAACATCAAAAATGCGAAAAGTCCGATTCCTGTAGCGGATGCAAAGAGATTGCAGTTTTCAAAGTGATCATTCAAGTGACATCAAAAGCATAAAAACGGAACATAAAATAATTTTTTGGGTGAATTTTTTTACAATTGCATTTCAAAGATCTATGGTAAACATATTATTAATATCTGTTTCCACAATTAATGCAAAAATAAAATGGAACGATCGTTTAACATTTAGACTCATAAAAGAACAGTTAATCTTGCTTTAAAAAATTTAAAATAATGATCTGAGCAAAAAATAAAGAGAATTTTCATATATTTGCCCCCTAATAAAGAGTAATTAGCTTGAAAAGTAAGTAAAATTCGATTTTCATATCGGATGCAGAGATCGCTTCTTACAAAATGAAAGCATCAGAAATATAAAAAAGATTTTTAATAACTTATTAAAGTCAAAAATTTTAGAGCTGCATTTCATCAGGTTTATATGATGAATGTCATTAATAATCACCGACATATTCGCCAAAAATTCGGAGGAAAAAATACGGTAGGGAAACATAGCAAAACAAACAATGCCAGACTTACAATATTAACAGACGCAAAAATACATTAATTCCTGAATATAACTAAAACACCACCCTTATAAGCATTAAAAAAAGAATAATAAATAAATGAAATAAAAAAAACAGATAATTTTCTGCCAAAATAAGGTCAAAACATCGCACCAAAGACGTCAGATGGAGATAATTTTAATTTTAAATAGCTGATCGCTCTCCCCAGAAGCAATCCCATTTTTTCTCCAACCCTAGGTATCTGTTTGCAGTTCTCAGTTCATTCCGCTGATAATTGCTATTATAATTATTTCCTTTATGTTTAAGTCCATAGCAGGGAGAAAAATCCTTACTCTGCACTTCCAGAGAAATCTATAACAGCAACATCGCAGCAAGCCACTTTGATTTGCATATGATAAAACAAACAAGCAGAACCATTAAAGCAAAACAACTACCTTTTTTGAGTTGTTAATTTCTTTAAAAGAAACCAACAAAAAGTGCTACATTTTACACTAAAGATTTTTTGCTTGCCCGAGCATCGCAGGGCCAGGCAGCAGGAAGTGCCGACTTTTTTTTTTTGCGAAGTTAGCGGATCAGCGATTCCTTTCTTTAACTTCAGAAAAGGCCCAAAAGTTCTGGGCTTTTACACAGAAATATGCTATGGGATTATTTTGATTTCAGATTTGCTTTTTGAATGAATAATGTGTGAAATGTACGTTTGTTTGATCAGCATTTTGTGAAGGGTCCGTTTTGCTTGATTGTATTTTTGTGAAGGGTCCGTTTTGCTCCATATAGTCTGTGGGCCAAGTGCAAATATCGTTCAGGTTCGTTTACCAATCTTAGGGACTACGAGAACTTGCTTGAAATCTATTAATATTGATGTACCCAATCGAAAAATCCAATGTTCCCAAGCGGAACTTGTCTCATTAAGTTTTAATTAGTAATTGAAACACGAACTCTTTTCCTTGGCCTGGTCACTCTTTCACTAGAGACGTTGTCCCTAGGTGGCGCTATTGCACAAAATATTTGCAATCTAAAATTTTAATAAACAGTCTTTCAACCATAATTTTACTTTTTTACTCGATTTTGCATTTCAAAATATATTAATACGCTTTGAATCACTCACTTTTTTCGCTGTGTGACTTAATTTAAAACCAAAATCGAACATTGTATCAATCCGCCAGGCGCGTTTCAAATATTCTCATTCTTTATTTTTGATCAAAGAGCGCCAGTTCGCGCGGTTTCGTTCCGCGTCGCTGTCTTTTATGGCTTGATATAGGGGGGGGAGCATTGCTATGGGGAAAAAAAAGTTTTTCTGAATTTAACATTGAACCCCCTAGGATGATACAATGTTATACAAAGATGACATAACAAGCAATTTTTTTGGAATATCTCAAAAATTGTCCAAACTTTGGGTGTTTTTTCATATTTTGACTTTATTTCTCGTTTTTGCATTGCTTCGAAAACATTTTGAACAACAATAAGGAAATAAAAATGTTAGATTAACTTTCTTTGGTGATACAGTCGAGTTAAATATTGTCACAGTCTGTATTTGCTATATTATTAATTAAAACATGATTAATTAGTTCAAAAATAATTGTTCTTGTAGAGGAAACATCTACGGAAACGTCTATTATCGGCCGAATAATACTGATTTGTCCCCTCTGGTTTTATGTATGTCATCTTGTACTGGCCATATCCAATACAAGTTTGAATCTTTTTTAACCCTTTTCATATATTTTATCCTGTATGTATCAGTACCTTCATCTAATTTGCTTATGACTTGACCAACACCCCACTCTCCATCCCAAAGAGCAACAACCATTTCATTCTCATGCACATCTTGCAATGGCAGTGGATCATCTACAGATTCTGCATTTGTATCAGATGTATTACATAAAACAGCTCTGATATCATCAACAGTTGCAATAACGTCATTAACTTTATGGCCATATAGGACCTTTAAGTTGCTCATAATTGTCTCGGGACTTAACCCTCGTTGCTTGAAAAGGAAGTGGTCTTGTTTTAAATTTCTGAAATCACTTTTAGCTATTTTTACCAGTAATTTCAAAACTTTGCACTTTTCACCTGCATCTTTGACTTTTCCTCAATTTCTTCATAATTAGTTAGAATAATGCTGTAATTAAGTAGAAATTCTTTTTTATGGTAAGCATTTTTCTTTCCTGTATTATCTTCACTGTGTCAATGTCTGTGCTATGCACACTGTTTGAAAGAATCTGTTTTTAGGATAAGCTCCAAATTATTTTAAGTTCATCAGTTTCTTTTTTCATTTTTTTAAACTCCTTACTTCTCCATTCATGATCAAGAAACACAAAGTCATTTGAATGCTTAATAACTATTTTCTCTGTTACCCCAGCAAAACCACATGGTCCAGAATGTTTTAAACAATTATCAACATCTCCAAAAACTTTTTCTGTAGAGATATTATGGGTTGGTGCACTTTCAAGCAAGTGCTCTGGAATTTGCTGCCGGACAGGAAATTGATGATTGTTTGAATTACCAAACTTAAATGCACCCCCTCTCTGTCTAGCAAATGCGATTCCACGGGCACATAACATCTTCTGGGAAATACTGTTAATAAGATCTTCATCAGCTTCCTCAAACTCTTTCTGTATTGTTTCCATCCATTCCTTTCATGACATTAGAGTTAAAAAGATATTTATTTTCAATGCTACTAGAGCTGAAATTTGTTTAAACTGATTTGAGCAAACTGCTTGAACTCCAAAACTGAACTAAAGGATTGAAACAGGAAGTACTGTGCTGCTACCTATAACTGAGACAAGTAAAATGTATTTTGCATGGCCTAAATAAAGTCATTCAGTTTAAGATATCCGACTTATTTTGAAATAAATTACTGTATTTTTCTTCTTTCTTTGAATCAAGTCAGTAATTTAAAAATGTTTTTAAAAGCTTTCTTCATAATTCCAGAATTTCTCCTTTTTTACTCATATATTATTTGCTTCTTAACCTCTTCAATTTCTTCATTATCTTTTACTTCTATTTTCTGATCTAAGTTGTTTCTTTATATTAAGCTACAATTTGAACAGCACCTTTAAATTCCTTGTGCAAACTATTAAAAAAAAAGGGAATTTGCAAAATTTTTTTAAAAAAAAGCACAATTTTCACGTAAATTTTTATTTCTCCCGCTTTTCAATTAATGTTGGGTAGTTTCTCTGCCCATACACAAGTGAATATGTACCAAAGAACATACTCACCGCCAAAATATCCATTTTGATCATCATTGAGTTAACTAGCATAAGTTTTCTTGTGACGTTTGCACATACGTTTGTATGGTTGTACATTACATAACTCAAATATGGTACCCTTTAGAAGGTTAAAATCTCATATGCATGCTCTGTGTAGTGCCTTGTTGTGTTCCTCCTTTTCCCAACTAGGAAATATATCTCTAGTTTGGGGATAAAAATGAGACACCGAATTCTCCGATGGCCCAATATAGCGCCGTACAGTAAAAAACAAGAAAATGGCTAGAGTTTACTCAATTTTGATAGTACAGAAAAAAAATTAGTATTTTTGTGATCAGTGAAGCATTTCCAACAATATAGGGGGGTTCAATCTTAAATTTAAAAAACTTCGACAATGCTCCCCCCCCTACTTGATATCCCCTTTTGGCGATGTTTCACAAAGAGCAACTTTTAGTGGAACGACATTGTTGTATACCGTATTTTTTGCCGTATAAGACGCACCGTCTTATACGGCATAAATTTAAGATTAATTAAAATTGGGGGATTTAATTTAAAATTGGGTGTGTCTTACACGGCGAAAAATACGGTAATATTGCGTTTTTTACGCTGCTATTTTGAATAACGTTTGATCTTTCAAAATTTTAATTAAACCTTATAAAATTGAGTGTTTATTGTTTTTGCTAAATAACTTGCAGTCGTGAAAGGAGTTAGTGTAGGAGATATAGAGATTAAATAAGAACCAGTTTAGACATTTTTTGTTGCTGCTATTTATTTCTAGAACATAAATTAACTATTACTGTTTTTCAGAAAACCAATACTTATAAAATCACAGGCCGTCATTTGGGGGAGGGGGGGGAGTCAATTCCTCTTCTTCCCGGCTTTGAAAAATCAATTTACATGTAAGCGGGCGTGGTTTTTGTCATTTTTGGTGCAATTTACATTGTGTATGCAGTGTTTGCCCCCACTCCCCTGGAAAAATTTGAAATAGCTTGTGTAAATACATATAGGATAATATAAGGGACTGATTTGTTACCACGAATAAGTGTTTTGAACGATGTCAATCGTCGCCAAATATGATTCGTGACTTTTTCCGTCAATTTTGAGCTTTTAAAAGTAATGCATGTTTTATGATGTGCTTTAATAAATGTAATTTAAAATTTTAAATGAAACCATTTAGATCATGACAGGACCTATAGTCTGTGGGCCAAGCACCGATATCGTTCAAGCTCGTTTACCAATTTTAGGGACTACGGGAACTTGCTTGAAATCAACTAATAGTGATGTACTCAATCGAAAAATCCATTGTTCCCAAGCAGACCTTGTCTCATTAAGTTTTAATTAGTAACTGAAATAGGGACTATATCCCTTAGCCTGTTGGCTCATTCACAACAAAAATTGTCTCTAGGTGGCGCTGTTGCACAAAATATTTGCAATTTAAAATTTCAATAAACAGGTTTTCTACCCTAGTTTTTCTTTTTGATACGATTTTGTGTTGCAAAATATATTAATAAGTCATAATATACTTACTTCACGTCTTTTGTGATTCAGTTACTAAGAAAATCACAAAAATGTATCAATCCACATTTCCGCTTGTTCTTAATCTCGTTGTTTCGTTAATGGCCCTATATAATCCAGTCAATGAATACATTATAGAATGCATGGAATATGCGAGAGTATTTAACTACAGAATATTGTTAGGGGTAGTTAGTAAGTTAATATACTGAAAGTCCCCGACCCTGGGGGGTGAGCTAAAGGTGGGGGGGGGGAGGGGGAAGCAAATTTTGGGTTTTTCGAAAAATCGAGGAAATGGTGGGAAAAATTGGTTTAAAATAAAAATTCCAGCTAAACAAACTTCGTATAACTGTTTCTACACATATTTGTCGAATTTTCAATAAATTTCCAGGTGTATATTGTGAAAAAACGAGAAATTTCGGAAAAACTCTCTATTTTTGTCAAGCAACGTTGAATGGTTCTATTTTAAAAAGGGAGACAGCTTGATTACGAAAATGCACGATAGCAGCATTTCCACGTACTCCGATATTATTTAATTTTTATAGAAATGATAAGGAAGAGAAAAAAAAAAAACACCAACACAAATCAACACCTCAAATATACGAATGTAACGAAAAACAAAACAAAACAAAACAAAGAAAAATCCCTTCTCATTCCTTATCTCTCTTATCACAATCACCCCTGTTTCATAAAATCGGTTGAGACCTGACGCATGCGCGAATTCGAGGAAGGTCGCCGAAAAGAATATCAAACAGTATCTATATATCCATCTATATGTACATAAAAATATATAGGCAGAGACAGACACATATATATGATATTTAACGTAATTATCCGCCCCTAGAATTCCATTTTCGCATATTTTGCCATCTATCTTTAATGGCCTGTAAAAAACTAATGAGACAATATTTTTTCGGGAACATTGTGTTTTTTTCATCTGTAGACTCTAAGGATTCAGAAAAATATCACATTTCGTAGTCCCCGAAGTTGGCAAACGAAACCATGTTTCTAAGCATCTTTTCTGCCTTCGGCTCACAGACTACAACTTCCTGGTAACTAATCCGGAATTAGTCATCTCAAATTATTACTGGATGCTGTGATTCTTTTACTTTTCTTGGTTTAAAACGTACTGAAATTAGGTTAATTTACTAAGTAATGTATGGAGGGGGGGGGGAGGCAATCAATACGTTAAATTTTTTGCTTGAGTTGCTGTATATTCGAATAATTGTATCGGGAGTTAGAAAAAGAGTGATTTATCAACCGAAGGAGAAGGGACAGGGCGAGGGATGAGAGAAGGAATTAGAATTAAGAGAAATTTAGGAATATTTGGTTGCGTAATTTAATTATGTTACAGATGCCAATGCAGCTAAAATTTGTTTCCGTTTTTATTATATACCCTATTTATTTTTATAATTTAATGCTACTACTTGATACAATTTTATTTTTGTGGATTTTTTTTTCTACTAATCTCATGCATTTTGTTGGCTATGTCTCAAATTCACCTCCGCCCCCACCCCCCAAAAAAATAAAACCGCAGTACGAAATAATAGACGAATTATTAGAATTGCTTAGGGACCACGAGAGGCCATGTCAGCCTAGTCTGAAACTCGTGGCACGGCTCTTTGAATTGCCCAGTTTAGTGCTGTAAATTTTATTAGTTTATGGAGGAAGGATGGCTCGGAGACTAATTTGACAAGCCTTGGCTCTCGGCGGCCCTGAAAATACTAAACGTTGTAATTGTAAGCGGAAAATTATTTGGATATTTTTCAGTAATCTTAAACATGTCACACAACAGAACAAAACTATTTGCGTCGAAGCTTCCCGACTCCTAGTCATTCATTTTTCTCACTCAGAAATAGTATCCTGGTATCCACATTTCTATTAGTAGGTGCCCCGCGGGATTTATATCCCGAACGAAAGAGAGAAACAGATTGAGAAAGATTTTTGTGGGAACAAGTTTGACCCCGTTGGACTTGATAGGTTTATCGCGTCTTGCCGAATGCATAGACGGCCTGACTCCTTCCCTTTAGAGAACTTCCCTTGCCTGAAAAAAGCTAGCTCTAGCTTTCAAATCCGTTCTCTCCGATGATTTTTTCTTCTCCCTTCTATTTGCTTCTTGCTGCTTTTTTTGGGGAGTATGTTTTTTTTTCCTCTCTACCTCGTAAGTCCAGACCATGTGGGTTTGTTTGTTCGTATGTATGTAATGTATGTAACTCTGAATAAAAGATAAAATTCACGTTCTTTGCAAATATGAAGGTAATATGTTTAATACTATTATTAATAATACTAAAGGCTAAACTATATTACATGTTGATGTATTATAAGTGCATGTAAAGCTTAGCGGATATTCAATAGTTTTGAAAATCAGAGAGAAAAATCAGAGTATCATTTAAAACTAGCTGCGTAGCCCGGCGTTGCACGGGCTGTAATGTAGTGAAGGCAGTTTGAGAAAACTACTCGCCACCAAGGCGACTCGCCTTTAAAGAAATGAGGAAAGTTTAAACAGTTTACTCGTCGTCAAGACGGCTCGCCTTTACAGTAGCGAGGAAAGTTTCAATTCACTACTCGCCGCCAAGGCGGCTCGCCTTTAAAGTACCAAGGAAAAGTTTAATAAACTACTCCCCGCTAAAGCGGCTCGCTAAAAAGCTTTCCTGCATCAAAGAATCAATCGAATTATTGCACATGCTTCCTCAGAAATAAAGACGATGTCAAGTAGCGCATACTTAGCACTCTCCTTAAATTACAAATAAAATTCCTTTCCAAAAACAATTATTTCCAAACCGGTTTCTTCCGGTAAAATTAATTGCAAAATTCTAAACGAAAAAGTTCTTTTAATATTCGGATCGAAGCCAGAAAAAGTCCCTTCTAAAAACAGCAATTGCAATTTTATTTAAAAACACATTTTCAAAATGGTACCTGAGAAAAAATATGTCATTAATAATTAGAATAAAAACAATTGTTAGAACTTTGTTATAACACGTATTCAAAATGACAATGAAAAAAATAACAGTCTTTCATTTTAAAAAGTTCAACTTAATTAACGTTTTAATTCAAAATCGCAACGGAAAGAAATAAATATCTTGGAATTTTAAATAGTTCAATAATTTAATGAACGTTTTAATTCAAAATGGCAACGGTAAGAAAAAATGTCTTGGAAGTTTAATCATTAATTAGGCTTAATCGCTTTAAATTTGACTACTTATTAATTAAACATTCGCTTTAAATTTGACTACTTATTAATTAAACATTCGCTTTAAATTTGACTACTTATGGATCGCAGCCAGAAAAAGTCCCTTCTAAAAACAGCAATTGCAATTTTATTTAAAAACACATTTTCAAAATGGTACCTGAGAAAAAATATGTCATTAATAATTAGAATAAAAACAATTGTTAGAACTTTGTTATAACACGTATTTAAAATGACAATGGAAAAAAATAACACTCTTTCATTTTAAAAAGTTCAATTTAATTAACGTTTTAATTTAAAATCGCAACGGAAAGAAATAAATATCTTGGAATTTTAAATAGTTCAATAATTTAATGAACGTTTTAATTCAAAATGGCAACGGTAAGAAAAAATGTCTTGGAAGTTTAATCATTAATTAGGCTTAATCGCTTTAAATTTGACTACTTATTAATTAAACATTCGCTTTAAATTTGACTACTTATTAATTAAACATTCGCTTTAAATTTGACTACTTATGGATCGCAGCCAGAAAAAGTCCCTTCTAAAAACAGCAATTGCAATTTTATTTAAAAACACATTTTCAAAATGGTACCTGAGAAAAAATATGTCATTAATAATTAGAATAAAAACAATTGTTAGAACTTTGTTATAACACGTATTTAAAATGACAATGGAAAAAAATAACACTCTTTCATTTTAAAAAGTTCAATTTAATTAACGTTTTAATTTAAAATCGCAACGGAAAGAAATAAATATCTTGGAATTTTAAATAGTTCAATAATTTAATGAACGTTTTAATTCAAAATGGCAACGGTAAGAAAAAATGTCTTGGAAGTTTAATCATTAATTAGGCTTAATCGCTTTAAATTTGACTACTTATTAATTAAACATTCGCTTTAAATTTGACTACTTATTAATTAAACATTCGCTTTAAATTTGACTACTTATGGATCGCAGCCAGAAAAAGTCCCTTCTAAAAACAGCAATTGCAATTTTATTTAAAAACACATTTTCAAAATGGTACCTGAGAAAAAATATGTCATTAATAATTAGAATAAAAACAATTGTTAGAACTTTGTTATAACACGTATTTAAAATGACAATGGAAAAAAATAACACTCTTTCATTTTAAAAAGTTCAATTTAATTAACGTTTTAATTTAAAATCGCAACGGAAAGAAATAAATATCTTGGAATTTTAAATAGTTCAATAATTTAATTAACGTTTTAATTCAAAATGGCAACGGTAAGAAAAAATGTCTTGGAAGTTTAATCATTTATTAGGCTTAATCGCTTTAAATTTGACTACTTATTAATTGATATCTTCGCTAATTAAAATCGTATAATTATATAGATTGAAACCAATGAAGCCTGAAAAATTACCTATTTATCGGTACCTGGTTCGACTTTCAGTTCATTGGCGTTCAGGAGAAATAAGCGTGACATAGATAGTTAGAAAGATATTCAGTTTTTAATATAAGTAGATATCTGGCTTTTTAATATATTTTTCCTTATGCTCTTCCGAACAGAGTGCGGGCTTGAAAAATTGCGTTTTTTACTGTACATCACATTAAGTGGTAAAAATAATTAATTTTTTATCATTTTTGGGCAATTCCATTTGAAATCAATCCACAATAATGAGTTTTCGACCATAACATTTCCGATTTCAACGAAACTTGGTGTGAAGGACACATATGATAAACTAAGTAATCCTGCCAATTTTTATATTTCTACTTTACAAATTGTTCGGAAAGGGGGGTTATAAAATACGCAAAAAGTGCGGAAGAGCGAAAAGTTTTTATATGCAAATGACTGTAACTTATTTTCTAACTGTAGCAGAATAAACATTCAAACACCATTGTAAAGCTAAAAAAGATATCTTTCCATTGATAGATTACATTCATTTCTTGCGACAGGTTTAAGCTTCTAATTGCCCTAAAATGTTGAAAGACATTAATAAACAGGCCCTGATGTAATCTTTTATATTATTTCTCTTGCCTATTTTTCTGTCATTACTCGAGATCTACCTTATTCTTTTAAGAAATTCTTGATTAGCCCCTCCTTTTAAACCTTATCGTGCCGGCTAATGACGGAAAAAAAACCCTACGATCTAAAAAGTTACATTTTTTTTTCTCAAAAAGCAGTTTTTTTTCTTGCTGTTTTCTATAATACAGTTTAAGGACTTGGGAAATGATGGGTTATGTGACAAAACAGAAATTGCGAATAATTAACCTTTAGGAACCGGGCGATACACATCTTGTACCATAAGTACCTTTTTTCTTTAGATGACGGGGCTGAAATTTTCACTCAAACCCTTTGGAACCGGGGATTTTTTTTCAAGGTTTCATACGTCTGGTACGACAGTTTATACCTTCTCTTTTCAATGGAAAAGAAATCTGTGGTTCAACTGTCGTACTACCTGGGCCGAAAGAAAAATTTCTATATGAACAGCCCGGATCCAAAAGGTTAAAATTCAAAGCTTCCTTGTTGCAGTTGTTGCAACTTTTTTGTTTTCTGGTTTTGTCGTTAGTGTGCGTATGAAATCGGTCTAATGATATCTACTTTTTGATATACCAACTTTTATTTGCTTACCTGTGAATATTGCTTTGTCCAGAGTGTTCATTTTTCAAAATGTAACTCACTCTTTCATCCTCCAAGCCCTTCAATTAAGACGTATTGGCGCCAATTGGATACTGGATGGAACGTCGTGCTTGCAATGGGAAGGCCATGAGCTCGAATTCTCATCGACTTGTTTGGGGACAATGGAGGCGAGAGGTTCAAAGGTGCCTTCCTAAAATCTTTTTCTAACCTGGAGCCAATTTAAGGCTATCTTTGGGAAGGCCTTAATCTCTCTTTGGGAATCTGGAGTAATTTCTAAATGGCAAGCTATCTATTTTCAAATTTAAGTTCTAAAAACGTAATTTTAGGTCAGATTTGGAACTTTTTCTTGAAAAGAAGGGTATTTGGGTGAAGAGGGTGCAAAGAGAGGTGCATTTTCAAAATTTAATCTTGAAGACGCAGCTTCAGGCTATATTCGGCAGTAACTTTTGGGAAAGAGTGAAAGCGCTGGGTCTCATCCCAGGGAATTTTTCGATATTAAACCCTGTAAATGCGTTTTAGCTATCTTTAACTATATTAGGGAAGAGGGGTCTGTGGCTATTCCCAACTTTTCCTTTCCCTTTTTTCATTCTGAAATTTTGAAAAGGCAATGAGACTATGCTATATTTTGAAATGGGATGTACAGGAGAAACTCGGTGCTCTTCGGAATTTTTTCAAAACTTAAGAGCCGTTTTTTTTAAGAATCAGGGCAGTCAAAAAACTTGACATTTTTGATTTTGCTGAAAATTTCAGAATATGGTCTTTATTTAAAATTATTAAACACGTGTTTTTTTATTTTTCCAAAAAAAATTTTTTTCTTTCCAGTTTGGGAGGTCAAAGTTGGACTTTGCTCTTTTTTTCAATAAAAACATGCCAACTTAGATGAGCCAATACTTTTTGCTTTAGGAGTGAACCGTGGAACTGACAATTATTTTGTGTTCTACTATATCCCCCCTAACTGTAAGTACATAAATATTTGTGGACGACTCTTGGCGCAAAGGTCAGAGGTCACTCAAAGTTGTAAGAAAAATAGTTTTTTAATGCAACTTTGACCGACCAAATCTTCTTGTGGAAACGGTGCACCACGGTAGTGTATATATCAGTAAATACCCACCAAAGAGTAGTATAAAAAAACATAAAGATATGTGTGGTTGATATTTTGCACATCGAAATATTTGACTCTGAAGTTGCAGAAATCGCAAAATCACGTGACTTTGAGGGTCATTATCTCCTTGCAGCATGAGTGACCAGATACAAAACTAGTTGGAGTAGAAGCCTTTCTTGTCCCAGAAACACAATCCGTTAACAAACCTATGGCTACTCTTTCAGTTTTTGCATAATTCGGCTCTAAACTTTGAAAAATGAGTGTTTTTGGGCGTTAAGAAAAAAGGCCAATTACCAGTTTTAAAATAGGTATTGCTATTATTTGTAGCATTATTATATCCCAACTTCCTAACTAGCTGAAATGGCATCTAAAGATAGTTATACAGTTGAAACCAAATTGAAAATGAATTCTCGAAAATACTCAGTATACGTCTAAAACCATATTTTTTTGTTTGTCCAGGCGACGTTTTTTTTTTCGTTACAGCTCTTTATTCCGTTCGGTTCCAACATGGTAAGCAATTTATGTACTTCTTGTCGTTCTAGTTGCTGTAAAACTGGAAAGTAATGTATCTTAAGTCTGATATAAAGTAATTTCTCTTGTCATAATGTAAAAGAATATTTTGAAATGGATAATAGATCTAATCTAAAAAAAAACTTACTTATTCAGCTTCGCCCTCTTGCTCGATGTCATGAATGTCATCAAAAATTTCCAGACCTGCACCGAGGGGCTTTAATGTACCAAGATTTTTAAGAAGTGACATTTTGCTAAAGAGGCTTCTGATTTGTTAAAAAGTTGAGTTTTTTATGGCATTCACAACATCTACCAAGAGGGCACAGCTGAACAGAAGTTTTTTTTTTTTTGGATTATGTTTATTGTCCATTTCAAAATATTCTTTTAGCATTATAAACTTGATATGAGAGGATATATAGCTTTAAATCAGACTTAAGATACATTGCATTCCTGTTTTACAGCAACTAGAACGACAAGAAGTACATAAATTGCTTACCATGTTGGAAGCGAACGGAATAAAGAGCTGTAACAAAAAAAAAAAAAAACGTCGCCTGGACAAATAAAAAAATCTGGTATGGGTCCCACACTACTTCCTTTTACGTGTAAATTTCTTTGTAGATGCCTTAGTGTTAAAATAGTGCTAGGAGTGAGCAAGATAGCAATTTGAACATTTACACCCCTAGTTTGCCACGAAACAATGAAAACAAATGTTTTACAATGATTCATTTTCTAAATATCGCCGATTTTAACATTATTCAGTGGATTTTTCACGAAATATCGCCAATAGCGCCAAATTGAACCCAAATTCAAAAAATATTTTTTTCGCCAAATTTGTCGCTAACTTGGCGATATGCCGCCAATTTGGCGTCAAACACTTGGCGACCAAAAGCTTGGCGACATATCGCCAAGTGGTAGCGCCAATTCATATCACTTGAGTCTGCATTGAAATTAACACTGATTTACCCCAAAAAAAGGGTAAAACACCCCCTTGGGAACATTCAAATGCAACCACAAGGGGAGGTGCACAACTAGACCATCCTCAGAGCCTACATACCAAGCTAGAAGCTTCTATGGCATTTAATTTTTGAGTTATGCGACCCACATACGCACATACGCACATACAGACGTCACGAGAAAACTCGTCGAAATTAACTCGGGGGTGGTTGAAAATGATTTTTCGGCTGGTTATATATTGGCAGGTACATATGCACGTGCTGACAGGTCAAAAAAACGACTCAACATTCATTCAGGGGTGAGCAAAATCAAAATTTAGACCCAAATTTGAGTGATTTTTTTTTCGCGATCACAATACTTCCTTTACTACGTAAAAGGAAGTACAAATATGGTTTTTGACGTATACTGAGTATTTTCGAGAATTCATTTTCAATTTGGTTTCATATGTATAACCATCTTTAGATGCCATTTCAGCTAGTTAGGAAGTTGGGATATAATAGTGCTACAAATAATAGCAATACCTATTTTAAAACAGGTAATTGGCCTTTTTTCTTAACGCCGAAAAACACTCATTTTTCAAAGTTTAGAGCCGAATTATGCAAAAACTGAAAGAGTAGCCATAGATTTGTTAACGGATTGTGTTTCTGGGACAAGAAAGGCTTCTACTCCAACTAGTTTTGTATCTGGTCACTCATGCTGCAAGGAGATAATGACCCTCAAAGTCACGTGATTTTGCGATTTCTGCAACTTCAGAGTCAAATATTTCGATGTGCAAAATATCAACCACACATATCTTTATGTTTTTGGATACTACTCTTTGGTGGGTATTTACTGATATATACACTACCGTGGTGCACCGTTTCCACAAGAAGATTTGGTCGGTCAAAGTTGCATTAAAAAACTATTTTTCTTACAACTTTGAGTGACCTCTGACCTTTGCGCCAAGAGTCGTCCACAAATATTTATGTACTTACAGTTAGGGGGGATATAGTAGAACACAAAATAATTGTCAGTTCCACGGTTCACTCCTAAAGCAAAAAGTATTGGCTCATCTAAGTTGGCATGTAGGGGTTGGAAATGGCAGCCTCTCCCGGAAGTTTCCGAAATCATTGACATCTAAGAAATACATGGGGGTCCCCCCTAGTTTTCCCCCCCCCCCCCTTAAAATCTGCCGTCGCGCTACAGTATTGATATTTTTCCGGCGACCTCAGAACGCATTTGCCACATGCACTCAGAATCTTATGATAGATTTTGTTCAAAATAGGAAGTGATTGTAATAAGATAAAAGGAAGTGTCAAGTGAGATTTCGCTCTGTTCTATGTTTACTGTCGTTGGATTCCTTTATTTGACGTGATGATTAGCGTGTTTTTTTCCCTTTTAATTTATTAGCCCTTCCTTATCAATTTATAGAAAAAATACAAATAGCATCGGTCTAAGCCGATGTGCTACACATGGAGTATGTATTTCTAAATCAAAGCTGATCCCCCCCTTTTTGAAACCTAAGACCTTTCAACGTCGGTGCATATGCCCGCGCCTTTTTGAGGGGTTGAATAATATGCGGTGCCACTACTGGTTGGGCCTACCCCATTAAACAGCCGGACAGCACATAGGCGGCTGGTGCAGTCAAAACAGTGGGTGGTCAAGAATAATGAGGGTTCCGAAGGTGGGGCGGGGGAATAAATGTTGGGCGATGGGGGGGTATTAGGCAACAAACCTCGAAAAGTTTGTTTCTTTTTTTTAAATACATTTTCGCGAGGAATTTCGATCTATGATAAAGCACAGTTCACACACATTATGCATTGAAGTTAAAATATGCAAAGACAACGTGTCCAAAAGTACAAATAAAATGTTTAAAAAGAGTTATAATAACCTAGCAACATTTAAACATTTTATTTGTACTTTTGGACACGTTGTCTTGCATTTTAATTCATTAATTGTACAAAGTTATTGGACTCCTTTTCTTACAAAACACTATGCATTATGCACCTTTGGACCTGGATTTCAAGGGCGAGCGGTTTCGATCCTCCGCTGAAGACTCCCTGCCAGGACGAAATCACGTGCTTCACACGGTTACGGCGGAAAAAAAAAGGGTAAGAGAAGTTCAGAAGCCATAAACAAGCCCTCGTAAAAAATTTTCTCGAAGCTGAAAGCGAGTCGTATGGGATAAATGTGAAAGAAAGAAAAACTTCGGTGACTGAGAATCTTTCATTTCGGCGGTTCGCTGGTCCTTTGGTAATTATCGGCGGCAGCCCTTAGGCACATCATCACGCTTCTTTTAGATCGAGGGAGATGTTGAAATTAGTGGTAGCGCCTCTGTTCGCGATAATTCGTTAAGGATGCCACACGTCACTGCGCATACTATACGATATGACCGGGAATCGATAGAACAGGCGATAGTCGAGGAACAGTGTCAGTAAGAATAACTTTGTTTCCTCGGATGCAATTTTTCAACCAATTTCTTATTGGCTCGCGAATCCCTCTATGGATAGAGCGGTTAGAATCACAAAGGGCGCCAGTGTACAAGGGCGGATCTATAGGAATGTTATCAACGGGAGGAGGGGCGATGTGTGTGATTTTATTATGTTTCATTTTTTTTGCATCTTGGTTTACTGAATGTCAACGTCATTTGTTTTGGACTTCAAATGCCGAAACGTATATCCTGAGGCGAGCCCGAAACCTCTCTTCTGCTAACGTCAAAAGGTTAGCTTAATATGGCTTCTTTCGAACTTCAGTTGCTTGAAAAATTTACCAGAGGTGAGAGTTCCCTGAGGGAAGGGGCGATCACCCGCTTTTGTATATCCGATCTTAGCCAGTGACGTATAATACTTGGACGTTTTAATCAGTACGAGCGTGTATCTAGGAGGTAGGTCATGGGTTTTTTTCCATGGTGGGGAGGGGGGGGGGAGGGGCAGTTGTGTATAGTCCATGTAATTTGATTGTTCGAAAAACAACAGGCAAAATCCACACCAACTTAATCGTAAAAACATTAGTTTTTCAGTCTGCCGGGGTGATTGACAACTCTGACTAGGACCGGAGAAAGCCGAGGAGGACCCCTTGGGCAGTTTATTTAGGCCGGGGCCCTCCTCAAACAAGGAAAATTCATTAAATTTATACCACCCCGGACTCAGAACACAGCCCTAGTTTTTGACTAGACTGAACATGACTTCTCAGGCGGCCACTGCCTCTGATCCAGTAGGCGTACATATGACTAGGGTGCGCCCCTCCCAGCAAGATTTGTAAGTGCGCCCCCACCCCCTATTAAAATGTAAAAAATATTTTCCCGTGTAACCTTTAGTGCTATTTTTCTAGAACGGGCGCCCTTAAAATTTTCTTGCGCCCCCCCAACGGCGCGCGGGTGGCGGGGGGCGCTATGTACCCATTCGCACTGCTCTGATCACCATTCCGAAATCGACGGGGTCTAGCCCCTCTTCCTCATACGATCACCATGGTTGCTTTCCAGTGGGCGTATTTATACATGTCAAAGTGGCGCAGCAACTGCGTTGGGTCCCCCAAACTATAAAGCCCCCCCCCCCAAAAAAAAATTAGCAAATGCAGATGCTAAAGATTTTACACAGTTCTAATTATAAGTCCGCCAAAAATGTATTGTCAACGCCTACCAAGCCTGTAAAAATCCTGCCACTCAGTCCATTGTGAATCATTTAAAATTATAAGAAGGCAAAGTTTTGGAGAAAACAATGTTTTCCAGATTGATGAAGTAACATGTCGTTTCCTTCATGCGAAAATAGCCTACAGGACAAAACACTTATTTCATATCAAATGCTTCTATTATTACAGGTATAATAAGAGCATTACATGAAGCAATTTCCTGTAATGAGCATGCTCCGACTTTTTAGCTCTACTCTGACGTATTTACTTTCAGGGGTGATTTTTGATTACGCAACGGTTATCGAGGACATCGAAACAAGCGTTCAGCCTAAGGTTTCTTCAATATCTTAATCAGACCCTGTTCATAATTGAAACTGTACAATATTAAATGTATTTGTTTGAAAATTCACGCAGCAAGTGTGATGACACATTTAATTATTTTCCATACCATCCCATTCCTTACCATGCAAAATGAAGCCTTAGTGTTTCCCATTCTACGGCCCGTAGGCCACACGCTACCCGCGAAGTTAACCTATGTGGCCCGCTGTTTTGTTCCTTGTTTCAAATCAGAAATAGCAATTAGTCGATTTTTTTGACATATTCAAATAATTGTTTCTGGAAAACAGATGAGAAAAGTAAAATAAACATCAAATAATGATTACATGTCTTCGCTTGAAATCTTCTATTCTTTTCTATGTTTTTCCATTTTATTGAGACACTTTAAATATTTTAAAATTCTTAGAAGTATTCCGGTCGAAAGGAATAATTTTAGTATTGGTTTCGTCCCTCGGGTGAGAAAAGGGACTCACTCCCTGTAAGATTAGCATACGTTGCCGCTTACACAGTTGGGAAATATTCTTCCAAAAAGTAGCAAAAATACAACTTTCCTAAGATTATTTGAGTCGAAAAGGAAGGGGGGGGGGGTGTCAGTTTAAGAAAGAACACTCCCGCCTTAGAAAAACACAGCGCTGTTTTTTGAAACACCTACTGCACATATTACTGTGTTTGTTGAACCACTATGGAGAATTTCTTGCTATGCGAACAATTTTTCGCACCTCTCCTTCTGTTTGCTTTATAACCCAAAGTGAAGTAAAGGGGAAAATGACCGAAACTTCGGATTTTCATTTTGGGAATATTTTTCTAAAGCATAAAAACAGCAACTTATTCATGCCTGTCATTTGTTTTTTCTGGGAGCTGGCTTATATATTACTTTCCCTGGGGTACTAAACCACCTTTAGCATGGCGTAATTTGGGAAATTTCAACTTTTATATGGTTTTAAAATATTTTCTTAATGTGAAAAAAAAAATAAAGAAAGGGTTTTTAAATTTTTTTATGTCGCTGCGATTGAATTGAAAATGTCAATAATTCATTTTGTACAGAAATTTGCTCAAAAAAAAAAAAAAAAAAAGGCGTGGTGAAAATACTTGCTTTCTTCCATCAAAGATTTATTTTACTTGTGCAACTGTTGTAAAACTGAGTTAACAGTGAGCTCCTTTTTTCTCTACGTTAAAAAAACAGAAAGCGATAGGCATTTTGTATTGAGGGAACACTGTTGCAACATACACTCAATAATGAAATAAAATACACCCCCTTTTTTCGGAAGAAAACCAGTTTTCCGAATTTTTGATTATCCGAATGAGATCCGTTCCCGGTTGATTCGGATAACTGCAGTTCTACGGCATAATACTAAGCACTTTTAAAAGAAACAAGATTTTGTCCCACGGATGACGGGCGCGTCACTCAAACCCGGCGTTCGATTCTCCCGCGACAGCCGGCACGTTCCTCCCCGTACCGTTGCGGAAACTAAATCCGCGATCCTCGTGTTACGGGCGCTTGATCGATGGGTAGCGGAAACGCGTAGCGAAACATTTTGGCGAAATTGAAGAGATGTTTCTTTTTTTCGCATGAGGCTTGCTGGCGGCTTCCCGATATCCACACTGGTCGTTGTTTATTAGCTGGCGACTCGAACGAAGAGAATGGGGATTTCTTTTGGAGGAAGTTAATCGTTTTTGTTTGCTCGGAGAAGGGTGCTCGTGTTACTCGTGAGAGAAGGGGTGTGGGTGATTTCGAGTTCTCATTGCGTTCTCTTGCAGTTTTTTCCGATGAAGAAATGTTAAGCTTGTTGTGTGTTTGAGGGGAGTTGGTACTAGGGATTCTACCATAGGCGGCTAGTGTACCGAAAAAGTGGGGGGTCAAGAAATGGGGAGGGGGGGGGGCAGCATTTCCATAGGCTGTTTTTTATAGCAAAATTTTGTTACTTGATTCAATTTTAACGTTGCTGATTAAATGACCTGTAAAAAATATCTTAAGAAGTGCCTCAAAAATTATGACGAAAAGCCACAACAGACTCTACATTCCGATTCAAAGCTCCATTTTTATAAAATAACATGAAAAAAGTCCATTTTGAGGAATATCCACCTTTTATTTTTGTGAAAATTATCAATTCGTGTAGTTAAAGAATCATTTTTCTATTGAACATTACCTTTTAACTCTAAAAAGTGAGGGGGCAAAGTCCCTTTACTTTTCGAAGTGAGGGGCAGTCGCCCCCTTTGCCCCCCTGTACGAGCCGCCTATAGCATGGTTCGATTAATCGGTCATAATCGGCCTCTTTGCAAAATTATGAATAATTGGTAAAATTTTGTCGATTAATTGGTGAAATAATATGTATTAAAAATTAGTTTTTGAAGTACATTCACCAAGAAACTGATAAATAATTTTATTAACAGTAAATAAGTGTAATTTTTTGCAGTCCTTACCTTAATAGAAGTCTTAAGTGGTATAATAATCGAAAAATAAATTTGAATTAAAAAAAGTCCTCCTAAGTAAGAGCGCTCACTACTGTGAGTAGTTTTAAAGTTTCATGTTT
The DNA here is from genome assembly GCA_038373865.1 of Uloborus plumipes. Lineage (NCBI taxonomy): Eukaryota > Metazoa > Arthropoda > Arachnida > Araneae > Uloboridae > Uloborus > Uloborus plumipes. The sequence continues at coordinate 27,308 of JAXGGA010010146.1, forward strand.
AGCTAAAATAATTTACAATGCGTTAATCATTTTATGTGTTACTACAATTTCATGAACAATATTACGAAAATAGGCTTAAAGAAATTGGATAACACTTTGAAAGTATTTTGAGAAAATTAGGAAAATGGAAAGAAACATAAATCTACTCTCAAAATAAATTAGCAACTATTTTTAAAATTGAAATGGAAAATAAATTAGCAAATAAAATAAAAATACTGTGATGGTAAAATTGGAAGTATTAAAAATAATCATCCTTATCATTAATCGGCTGATCGAATAGAAATGAAATACAAACTACCTTTTCCATAACTACCTTGTGCATTACTTCTTTTTCCATTGTTATATTACTGTTGTTGTGCAACTTACCTGTGGCTAGGAACAGTCCAAGTGATTCCTAAGGTGAATGAATATTCATAGACTGATAACAAAACTTCTAAATCATATTCTGGTTGCAAATGTTTTAATTTTAAACCATGGTTTTGCTGATTCAAATGTTTGGTATAGTGATAATAATACATAGTTGTAAAATGACGTCATTTTTGTAACAGTGAGAAAAGTTGTGTCGACTAGTTTTTGGGTAAAGAAATGACCGGAACGCTACAAAAATCTTTCGCTACAATCTTTAACGCTACAAATAATCGAAATCATTAAATTATAAATAATGGTGTAAAGAGCGTCACACCAAGCACTCGAATTTCTGCAAGGTGTACGTTTGATCAAATTAAGCTCACTTGATGTTAATGCGCTGCAAAAAATGAACTTTTGCTTTTACAGTATAATACTGGCAGCCGAGGTTACAATTTAAAACTGTAAAGTGCACAGTAGTAAACTGTAAAACTAGCAATTATGCAGTTTTTTTACTATAAAGTTAGAAATATTACAGTTTACTGCCGTAAAATGTATCTGTATTATACTGTAAAAACAGTATAATATTGGCAGCAGAGGTTCCAGTTTAAAACTGTAAAATGCACAGTAGTAAACTGTAAAACTAGCAATTGTGCAGTTTTTTTTCTGCAAAGTAAGAAATATTACAGTTCACTGCAGTAAAATTTATCTGTATTATACTGTAAAAACAGTATAATACTGGCAGCCGAGGTTCCAATTCTCTAAAATTAGCAATTTAAAGTTTAGTACTATAAAGATAGAAATTTTACAGTTTCTTACTGCAAAATTAGCAATTTTTACAGTTTATTACTATGAAATTAGCTGTATTATGTTGTAAAAACAACATCCATTTTTCAGTGTAGTTTTTTTTTTTTACATGACATTTTAATCAGCTATTTAATTTATTTACAGCCCGTTTCATTAATGTTGAGTAGTGAGTTGTTTTCACGGCAAGACACATGTAAAGATGGCAAAAACAGTTTTACGTTACCCGTGCAACGCATTTGCTCAGTAGGGTGGATTGAAAAAAATTTTTTTTGGAATTTCAAATCGGCCCGGGTGAGAAAAGTTGTCCACTAGGACCAAAAAATTACCTGTAAAATTTGAAGTTGATCAGATAATATCTTCAGGGTCCGCAAGGAGGTCAAAGTTCATAAATTAAGCCCAAAAATGCATTTTTTCTACTTAACGAATACATAAATTTTTAATAATTTTTTTAATGGGTCAGGGTGAAAAAAGGTACCTATTGAGGTGAAATATCATGACATAAAATCACATCACAGTCAGATAAAATCTTCATGTTCTGCATAATGGTCGAAATTTGCATATTTTGCCCAAAAATAGTAGTTTTTCATCATAAATGAAAAAATTTACTTTCTATTTTAAAATCGACCACGGACCGAAAAATTGTTTCATATGATTAAAACAAGTTATAAACGCCACAAAAAGCAACTGATCCTGTGATTCGCTATCTACCAATCTCATTTCATTTTAGCAAACAAAATTATATACTTCGAAGAAGGAAAAATCAATCAACATGAAAAATAATACTCAAAACATTGACAAATGGCACTCTTGCAGACTTTTTATTATTTTTAATTTATTAAAATACTCTAGAGTCCAATCATAATTCGAATGAGCCTTAAGCGGTTCACAAACTGAGGGTTTCCAATCTCAGCTCCACAGTACAGTTCAAAGTTGAACTCCGTGGACTTCTAAACTGTTGGAAATCATTATGTTTGTGCTTCTGATATTGTCAGAGTAACGTCTTTTTACACCATTTCATGCCAGGTGTTGATATTTTACGAGTGCGAGAATGTCAGAATATCGAACATTTAGTTCCTTATCTCAGAAATTATTAGGTAAATAATCTCTAATTCTAGTCTAAGACTGAGAATCTCAAATTTTAGTAAGCAGCACATGGTATTTTGACGTAAACTGGAGTGTTAATATGTTTTTAGCTACAAATGAGATCCAACCATATGGGAGTTCCTCATTCCTCAGAAACTTCGGTTGTGTATATCACGAAGTGTGGGGTCTAAATGCCAAACAGCGCGACAGTTCTCAAATGAAATAACGACAAAAACCACATGACCAAGATGATATATTGGAAAAAAATCGCATCGTTTGACTCTTCCCGAATTCACTATACTTTATGGCTCTCGTTTTGTTTTCATTTTGTGATGAGTACCGCAGAATTGAGGGACATAAACAGGGCGTTTGTTTCTTATAAGTTACCAAGCGGCACAGCTGGCTGATTTGTGCTTCAATTTCAGTGACATGCATGTATTCGACCAAACGATAAAAAGTATCACTACAAAAGATTCACGTTCACGTTCCTAGTCCTTTTGAGGTTATACACTAACTTAGAATGTGAAACAAACAATTTTGAAATTTAGTACAACCAAGTTACAGAGTGAATGAAGTAACATTCAGATTGCAGCACCTACCCAGAGGATGTAAAGTTATATTTTCTCGTCATTGGGAAAGATATTGCTATTTCATAGCGTATAAAGTAATTGGCTGAGGAGACTTCTACTAGTATGAGAATGGCTTTTACTAGTATGGAAAAAAATCTTCATATGAAGGTTTACCTGTAATTACATGGCCGGCACTACAGACAAGAAAAGCAGCAGAATGTCCTATATTTGGTTTTCCGTCTAAAATGAGAAAAAATGTTCTTCCAACTAATGCTGATGTGCTGCGGAAGTACGAATGTGAAAAAAACAAACTAAACCCTGAACGTACTTCAAGGAGAACCGAATTTTTCGGAAATTTCAAAAATAGTAACGAACAATATCCGAAAAATATGGCAACCTTCATTATGAAAGTGTACACTCCTATGTGGTTCGATATAAAAAGAAAGTCGGATTGCACAGAAGGTCCTCGGCACATTTGGAACACTATTAACCGATCGAGATATTTGAAACAGGATTTAAAAAATGTTATCGATCCTGTCATACGAAGGAACGGCTTCTTCGCACATCAAGAAAATATTTTATTGGCAATGATTGGAGATGAACGATACCACGTTCGGCAACTGGCCTTAAGAAGAATAATGGAAGCAAGAGAAGTAACAAAATCCTTACAGTCTGTGAGAAAATTTGTTGTTCCTGCCCTCAACTTTGATGCAAATGACTACGCAAACCTTGTTAACTGGCAAGAAATTGAAAAATATGAACCACCTATTACAAAAAACATTGTAGATTCTGAAATTTTAAATGCAATGTCGGAGCAGGAATGCAGGCTTAATATTTCAATTCCTAACTTTCCATGTCATACTCAAGCAACTGAGCGATATGTTAAAGTAATAACAGAATCAGCAAGTAAAGTCTGTGGAGAGGAACAACGCCATGGCTTCATTTTAGCCAAAATTCAATCACGAGAACATATGAGCACTTTCAATACGAAATCAGAGTTCTATGTTTGAATTAAGGAATTCTCTCTCTCTCTCTTCCTTTTTTAAAATTTTATTTTGCTAAAAACTGATTTATTTATAGAATGTTCTTTACTGAAATAATGCAAACAAATATTTGATTTTATAGCTTTTTACCCGTACTTGTATTTATCTGAAAGCTAAATATAACATGTTTATAAATGGTTCTATACAAATTGACTCAAAATAAATAAATAAAATAAATAAACAAAAGTATTTTTAATCATTTTTGTTGAAGCTTAAAGAACAAATTTATTGGCAAGTTTTTTGTCCGTGGTCGATTTTAAAAGTTAAGTAATTTTTTTCATTTATGATGAAAAATCACTATTTTGAGGCAAAATATGCAAATTTCGACCATTATGCAGAGCATGAAGATTTTATCTGACTGTGATGTGATTTTATATCATAGTGTTTCACCTCATTGGGTACCTTTTTTCACCCTGACCCATTAAAAAAATTATTAAAAATTAATGTATTCGTTAAGTAGAAAAAATGCATTTTTGGGCTTAATTTATGAACTTTGACCTCCTTGCGGACCCTGAAGATATTATCTGATCAACTTCAAATTTCACAGGTAATTGTTTGGTCCTAGTGGACAACTTTTCTCACCCGGGCCGATTTGAAATTCCAAAAAAAAAATTTTTCGATCCACCCTATTGCCCAGGTATAGGATAAATGTATAGGATTTTAAGAAAACGGAGAAAATTATTAGTTGGAATAGTAGATTTAAAAAAATTTTTGAAAAAGAAAAGAGCTTTGACGAAATTTTAAATGAATTTAATTCATAAATACGTATAAAATTGTTTAGATGTAGCTTTTTGCGAGCTCACAAAAGCTACATCTAAACTCAGTCGGGCTCTAACTGAGATAAAACTTTTTTAAAGTTTTGCGCCAAAATGTATTTGATTCAGATGAAACTTTTTGAATAAAAAAATCGCAGCATATTGGAATACAATGTAACAACGGTAACTCGACAATTTCAGTAAGTTTACATTTATTTCTCCAACTAGCAAAAATACCCGGCGTTGCCTGGGTCAGTAATAATATTGAGAAACAATTTATATACTCACGTTTGTTTCTTTTTTCCTGAACTGAAGGAACTCAAAACTTGCCGCTTTGACGATTCTTAAAATGTCGCCAAATTTTTGGGTAAACTGTTTTGGGACACCTAGGATAATTTTGCTCCCCTCCTTACTTTATGAAAATACATTAAGTATTATTATGTCACTAATTTTTGTCAGAGAAATAGTCATCAAATGCTGATATACTATTGCGGACTATAAAATGACGTTAAAAGTTTTTGTCCTAATGATTTCGAAATTAATAGGAAACATTTAGCAATTATTTGTGCAAAAATGCAAATTAATGGTAATTTTAGTCTTGTTTAAGGGTTTTATTAATTTAGTATGTGGATTACTTTACTTTTTGACATACTTTTAAAAAGGTTTTTAATGCATACATATGGAATCGGAAAACAAAAGAAAAGAAAAAAACTCAACTTTTCAAATATGGGAGTATTATATCGATGATTAAGATTTTGCCGCAGTCGATAAATATCAGACAATAATCGTTTTATTTTGGTTACGTCGTGTAAAAAGTAAAGTATTATTACGTAGTCTTTGGCACAAAAACTGGTGTCAGTTGAAAAAATCGCCGAGAATCTCAGTTACTAAAATCTTGCACCAAATTTAGCAAAATTCCTGTTCAATCGGATGCTAAGAAACTGCCCTATTATAAGTACCCCGAGAAAGTGACAAATCAACGCAAACAAATTTTAAAAAATGCCGTTAAGTTGTATTTAAAACTCCATCAAATTGGAAAATAATGAACCTAATCTATTTATTAGTTGCCAATCTCTTCTAGCGGTTACGTTATCGATACTCTAAAACACATATTTACAAAACTCGAGAAAATAATTAACGTAGTGAACAATCTTCTAATAAAGGAATACAATTTATTCTACAAAATAATATTTGCACGTCTCAAAGCAACTTAAAACTAAGACTACAAAATGTTTTAAGTAAAAATCATGATAAGCTCATTAGAGAGCGGGCGCGCGAGCGTTTCCAATGTCTATGTAAAAGCCTGGATATTAAATATGAAGCTGAAAAAAAAATTACATTTTGATTTGACTTGAGAAAAGCCTTGAACATTTAATGCGAAAAGCGGAAATGATACACTAAATACTGAATTAGTTTGTTGAAAGCCTTCGCGGATTTATGCGAAAAATGTACCTTAAATTGGAATGAAAAAAGCGCTACCAATCGAACTTTTTCGAATATCGTTATAAATTATAGCCTATGTGTTATTCTGATGTATAAGCTACATTATGGTAAAAGTTTCATGAAAATCCGTTCAGTAGTTTTTGCGTGAAAGAGGAACAAACATCCAAACATCCAAACATCCAAACATCCAAACTTTCGCATTTATAATAGTATTAAGATGGTTGGTTCATTGTTAATTAAAGGGGCAGTTGGATAAAGCTGATATGTGGCAATTTTTGTTTTACTTACTTTTTACCATGGATGAATGTGATAAGGTAATTTTTTTTTTTTTTTGAAAGCTTTTTCTAGATATTAAAAAAATTGTCACATACTGTCCGCCCCGCTTAAACGAATACTGTCGGTTCCAAGAAATATTATTCGATTAACCTTTTAACTGTCATGCCCGAGATAGTCTCGGGCACAGCTGGTTTTCGAAAATGTCACGCCGGAGTATTACTCGGGGTATTTTTTTTTTGAATGCATCGTATTGTTATACCCGAATATATATCGGGAGACGTTTATTTGGGCTTCATCTCTTTGCCAAACCCAACTGTTTCTCGGGTTTGTGCTTGGAAAAGTGTTAAAAATCAAAATAACTTGACAGTTAAAGGTTTAAACGGGGTATTTTATTAAGCGGGGATCTTTAACATTACGTCTATGGCATCGGTTCCGAGATATTTTATTCGTTTAAGCGGGGTATTCGTTTATCCGTTACCCGATTAAGCGGGGACGGCAGTATCACCTTTATCCACTTGCCTCTTCAATTTCGATGGGTGCAAATCTTTCCAACTTGACATACACATTCACAGGAACCTCTATAAATCGACATCCACTTGCGCTTTAATCTACTTTTTGCTGCCGATATTCTTTCTCGTTAATATTTTCTGAGAATTGTGCTCTTTATGGGCCAGTCCATTGTTTTCCGGAAAGAGCTCTCTTTGAGAATTCCTTCTAGTACCAAGAAGGGACAGCCGATGTCAGTGCAGTCCCAGGGCGAGGAACAGGAGCGCCCCAATGGGAGGTCACGAGAGGTCACTAACTTTTTTAAAAAATTGAGTTGTCGCCACCAGGAGGCTGTTTGTGACGTATTTTACCGAAATACAAAATTATATGGTCATTTGAGAACGGGAACTATTTTTAAAAAATTCTGAAAAAGTTTCATCTGAATCAAATACATCTTGGCGCAAAACTTTAAAAGAGTTTTATCTCAGTTAGAGCCCGACTGAGTTTAGATGTAGCTTTTGTGAGCTCGCAAAAGCTACATCTAAACAATTTCATACGTATTTATGAATTAAACTCTTTTAAAATTTCGTTAAAGCTCTTTTCTTTTTCAAAACTTTTTTTTTAAACCTACTATTCCAACTAATAATTTTCTGCGTTTTCTTAAAATCCTATTCATTTATATCCCTCGGCAAATGCGATGTACGTGTTACATAAAACTGTTTTTGCCATCTTTACGTGTGTCTTGCCGTGAAAAAAACTCACTACTCAACATAAATGAAACGGACTGTAAATCGATTAAATAGCTGATAGTTTCCGTGTTCGGCATATTTTGCTGGCGGTACGGCAATTTGAAGACAATATTTTGCAACATTGAGATTATTTGTTCTTTTTAGTTTTTAGAATTGTTTTTTAAAATATGCCTGATGTTTTTTCTCACTAAATGCTATGCATGTACTACATGTTTACATGCTCGTATTGTATTACTAGGAACATTCCAGAATTTCATTCGGCAAGTCGTGAATCCCCCCCTCCGTTCCCAAAACTTTTAGCTTGGGGCGCCCCTGGCTAGAAAGGGATTGGAGACAAGCGCGGATACAAGGGAGGGACGATGGGGGCGATCGCCCCTCCCTTGAGGGACTCTTCTCCCGCAGTTTTTAGATTTTGAAGTTCAAAAAAGGCAATTTTACATGTTCTTTGATGATATTAAGGGAAAGGGTGTGGGGATTCAGGGCTCTGATCTGGAAGTTTTTTTCGAAATGGAAGACCAAAACATTTGTAATCAGCATGTGTTAACAAGGATGCATTGCGAATAAATTAGGTAAGTAAGAAAAAAAATCAATCGCCCCTCCCTTGGAACATTTCTAAATCCGCCCTTGGTTGGAGAAGCGTACCCAGAAAAGTCCAGAAGAGAGACATGGCAGCAGTGGTGCGACACATGCTTTCCAAGCAAATGGGAGCAGTTTTCTCTTTGGCAAGAAGCTCTTATCTCTTTTCAAAAATTATGGATCTATCCCTAATAAGGTGTTCAAATTTGTCCTATTTATATTCTTACGTTCTTTTCAAACAAAAACCAATGAAAAAAAGAACGAAAGAAAGGACAAATTGTTTAGTGAAATAAAATATTTTAGGGAAAAAAATAGAACCGACTTCAGTTAGAAATTGCTCTAAAAAGTAAAAAATATTTTTTTTTCTTTGAACACCATCGAAACTACTTTTAAACATAAGTTTTGAAGTCGGCGCAAATACGATAGGAAAAATGATATGAAACCATATTTTGCCAACATTTTTCGGAGAAACCATTGAAAATTAAAGCAGAATATTTGTACCATTGCACGAATGTGTGGTAATCAATGAAATGTATGCAAGTGCTTTTGAAGAACCTGGATCCATTAAAATTTATATTCATAGTTGAATTGTAGTTGCGTATGATTCTATACATTGTTTTTGAGCCGACTTCAAAACTTATGTTTGAAAGTAGTTTCGATGGTGTTCAAAGAAAAAAAAATATTTTTTACTTTTTAGAGCAATTTCCAACTGAAGTCGGTTCTATTTTTTTTCCAAAAATATTTTATTTCATTCTTTTTAGTGTAAATGCACTTAAAATAATCAAAATATAGTTGAAAACTAACATTTACGCTTTTAAATAAAGTTCAGAATAAAGTTTAAATTTAGTTGAATTTCATGTTTGATTTACTTATGCCTTCATTTAAAACTCTCATTATCATTATTATTACTATTTCATATCAACCACGTTTTGTAACAATGGATTTCACATTTAATCATTTAGGACAAATCGCTGTCATTATTACGATTACTGTGATCCCGATTTCTATTTCGAATGATTTCTGCAGGTTCCCGTTATCAAACCCGGACCACGAGACGATGGGGCCAATCGAAATGAAACCCTTTCGAACAAAAGAATTTTTGAAATCGGTCCAGACGTCGTCGAGAAATCTTATAACATAAAAAAAAAAAAAAAATTCTCCGACGAATTGTATAACCTCCTCCTTTGTTGAAGTCGGTTAATTACTTTTCATAACATTGATGGTGAGCACTGGTGAATAAGCAATCCAGAAAAGTTGTATGTTCGGCTAATTTCATAAATAATGGCAGTGCTCATATTCGTGATTTTCATGATCGAGGCTTTTGTGGTAATTCCGGCAATGTGTGCATTAAATCAAACCAACTGCTTTTCTCCATCGCAACTTTGTAACAATGCAGACATGCAAGTTAGAGCAACTGCGTAGTCTCGATATTATAAAATGCCGCATTTGTCATTAATTTTGTTTTTATTCTCCTTTGGATATTAGTTATTGGAGCGTGCGCGTGACGCATGGCCGCCCCATCCTTTCCTCACTGCAGAAAAGGTGACTGCGCTACGTGACTTACGTGGCTACGTGAGGTCACGAGAAAACGTTCCCGACCTTGCAGACGATTTAAATGTTCCGCTTTAAAACGCCGCGGTGAATGGGAACGATCGGCGGCGAACTTCACAGACGATCAGAAAAAAAAAAAAAAAAAACCCCTCCGCGGCGGTCAAGGTTGCAGTTAAAGATGATGAACTGCGATTTGACGGGCTGTTCATCATCTCCGATTCCACGCCGTTTCGATCAAACCCCTCCATTCTTTTTTTAATCCTTTTCGAACTTTTTTTTTTTATTCAATGACTAAATAAAACGCGGGGCTGTATTTACATAAACAGAAAGCTTGGGGTGAGTGACGAGAGCAATTTTTGTGGAAGTTTCGATTCGAGATTTTGTGATGAAAAGGTCAACGAATGAATAAAGCGATGAGGACTGGAATTAGTTGTTTTGATTGATAATATAATTGTGCCGCCTAATGATACACTTTCGGCATGAGGTTCTGGATGTTTTCTTTTTAACGAGAATGCTCATCAGGTTGGTGGAGAGTGAGAGGTAAAAGTAAAATATGCAGAGAGAATCGTACACGTGGTCCAGGATGATAAAGATCCTTTCTTCGCACGTGAAAGTTGAGCTGTAAGAGAATAATGGATTGGGTTAAAAATTTTAAATATAATTTAAAAAAAATAAAAAAATACGCTTTTAGAGTTAATTAAAATATTTCACATGATACTCTGATTTTCAAAACTATTTGAATATCCACAAAGTTTTCATGCACTCATACTACATCAACATATAGTATAGTTTAGCCTTTAGTATTAATAATAGTATTAAATATATTACTTTTATATTTGCAAAGAGCGTGAATTTTCTCTTTCATTCAGTTAGATACAAAGAACCGAAACACTTGTAATACATCAACATGTAATATTGTTCAGCCTTTAGTATTACATATAGTATTAAATATATTACTTTTATATTTGTGAGGATCGTGAATTTGTCTTTTATTCAGAGTTACATACATACAAACAAACAAGCAAACCCACATGTGAAACTAATAAAAGCGTATTAAAAAAAAGGAAAGCAATCGTCTTTTTAAAGCTGTAAATGTCTTGATTGACTGATTTTTGTTGGACCCAAAAAAGTCGGTTTTTATTACTTAGCCAGCTTTAATTTAAAAATCAAGTACTCTTTCTTTTCTTTTCTTTTAGCAAAAAACCGGATTTGAACTGGATTACAGTAATTTACATTATTTTACAAATAATGAACCAATTACTTCCTGAGACTTCCTGTTCCAAAGCCTCTCCTCCACTGCAGTACTGCTATTACTATAGTTTAAACAGGCCACAAGTCTGGACTCGTGCATCATATGGGGGGGGGGGGGGGGGGGGTATTGGCATACTGTTTCGCTGATGAACTTTCAATCGCACTTGACTGGGAAACACTTGATTTGCACATTTCACCGAGCTTTGTGCAGCTCATTTGTGTTTGTCTTAAAATAATATTAACAATGAAAGTGAATCGTTATACTTTTGCACCAAAACAAATTATTAGAAATATGTATTTCTATTTTAAAATTTCTTCTTCTTAACCTCAAAATACTTGCGTTTTACGATACTATTCTCTTCTAATGAATGGCCATTGCAGGGTTTGCAAGGTTTTGGACAATACGGTGAAAACCGCGGTAACAACTCTGGTTTTTACTGTCCTGCCCATAACTGTCCGAAATATTTCAAAACTAAATTTTAGTTTAATTGTATTTTGTGAGCAAATATCCAAAACAGAATGAAATACTGTTAAATAAATATTTCATTAATTGAAAATTTAAGTTAAAACTTATTTATTAAATGTGAACATTCAAATATGTATTTAAAAATATATTAAACTTATGTGCCTGATTCTAATCTAGTAACTAACCAAGAAAATGAAACTCTTCGTTAAAAATTCTAATTAGTTCCAGAGTAAGAGAGTATTAGAGTTTCAATAATTTTGTTTGTAATAGCAGCCAAACTTTCTACAAAGATATGCAAATGAGAGTGCAATAATTGACTTAAAAGCACTAAATGACAGTTTGTCAAAAAAAAAAAAAAAAAAAATAAATAAATAAAAAAACTAAAAAAAATAAATAAATAAAATAAAAGAAAGTTTATTGTAGTTTTTCTTCTCTTGACCATAGTGATGCGATAACTAGAGTCATTTCATGCTCTGACACTAAATAACAGTAATTTTAATAAAATCACTACCCAAGTAGCATCAACTCATCGGATTTTGCTCGGCCGATCAACAAACTCCTCGTCAATGGTTGGAAAAACTACATATTTTTCGTAGCGAACTACAACTACAACTACTTTCTTATAAATGTAGTTAACTACAGCTATATTTTTTTTAAATGTAGCGAGCTACACTACTTTTGAAATGTAGTTGCTACTTCGCTACTTTTTAAAAAATAAATAAATAACAAGAATACACCGATTGAGGATCGACCGAAAAAATTCAAAAGTGGTTTATATTAAAAAATTACCTCATTCCAATATGGAATAGAAATAGGAATTTTCTTTGAATTTATTTGTTACTTTTCCTTTTGTTCCTTTTTTTTTGTAAAAATTTGTCCTTTTTAGATTTTTTTACAATTTTTACGAATATTCGCCACAAGAAAAACCTTGTTTTCTTTCCTTCGTTCTCTTTTTTTAAATTTTTTTTTCATTTATTTATTTATTTTTTAATTTAAAAGTAGTTTTCAGAAATCGCTACAAACTACTATTTTTTTGTATCGCGCTACTCACTACTCTACTTTTTTAAAAAAGTAGCGCGCTACACTACAAACTACTAAAAAATGTAGCTACTACAGTAGTTTCGCTACTTGTAGCGCGCTACTTCCGACCACTGCTCCTCGTAAACTGATCCTGTAACGCACGATGACATCGTTCCGATAAGTATCCGAGCACGGTTTTCGATGAGCTACTTTTCATCGGAAAGCGATATCCTTCCGATCAACTTTCCCGATGAAAATAAACCCTATCCATATTCCATCGGAAAACGATATCCCTCCGATCAAGTTTCCCGATGAAATTCATGGGCACGGGACTGTTCTGCTCGTAAATTGCTCCAAATCTCATCGTATTTCGAGCAAAACTCATCGGATTTTGCTGCTCGGATTCTGTTTGGCCGATGAGACATATTGGATCATCGGCCGATGAGAATTTCATCGGGTTTCGATGAATGGCCGATCATCGGCCGATGAGATGATGCTGCTAGGGTAGTTGTGAACTATAGTGTCTGTCAACAATTTATTATTTTTCAATCATGGATACAAAGATTTTTCTAATTCAAACATCATGTGAAACAATATCATACAGGAACTTTTCAAAAAAGGTAAGCTACTTTTCTTTCTAAATATATTTTTCATTTAAAAGCATTCTTTTGAGTGATAAGTATAGCTGAAATTAGAGCTACTTTGGTATCTATGCAAATTTATTTTTCGTGACACTAACAACTCTTCCAGGGAAATTATAAGTATCATTGCTATTGGCGAATTTACTTTTTTACTTAAAATATTGTTTTTAGCACTTTTTTTTTTCAGAGCAAAATGTTATCGAATATTTATTAACTCGAAATAGTATTATATTTATACATTAAAATACTTACAGTAAATCCATATTGATTATATTAAATCCAGGGTTTTCCTGAGCGGGAGCCTGAGAAAAACAAATCCGGGTTTTTTCGGACGGGCCCACTTGAAAAAACCCACTATGTCGTTAAAGTGTTTTTTTTTTCAAAATTTGTTGCACATTGAAAAAAATTTATTCCGAAAAAAAACTACATATTGCGAATATTTTGATCCATACTAAGCTTAGAAATTCGTTGCTCTTTTCCTAACAATCTATAAGGTATTTTAGAAATAAAACTGCACGGGAATTTCATTTTTTTAATACTTAAGAGATAAAAAAAGCAATAAATATTTCAATCTATAAATTCAATTCAGTATCAATTTAAAATATAATATCAATTAAAAAAACACAATATTACAATGCTTTTTCTAAATTTGTCGAAAAAGAATTTTTTTAGGAGGTTACAGTGACCTATTTATATTTATACATTAAAATTCTCTTCAAGGCTCCCCTGATTCTATAAAATGTAAAAGTAGGCAGGGGTGCCCACAGGGAGGGATTATGGCGCAAGTTGCGCCATCAAAATATGGGGGGGGGGATTTTTTAACACTAATTTATTTATTTACTAAAAAAAATTTAATTAATTTTTTTAATTTAAATTATTTACTGATTTTTTAATCAGAATTATTCATTAATCATTTTTTAAATTTAATTTCTTTTATTTCTTTATTATTTATTTATTTTTTTTGTGTGTGCGTGTGTGTATGCTTGTAATGTCTGGATGGGAAAAAAAGCGATTCTATTCTGCGCACAATTCGAACTTTTAAGAAATTAATAATGTATAAAAAAATAATAGTTATAATTAAAAAAATAAGTAAATAATATTTTAAAAAATAAAGAAATAATACATTAAATAAATAATATTTAAAAAACAAATAAAATAAAAAAGAAGGGTAAAAATAAAAATAAAGAGCACAAGAGGGTTGTGAAAAATGGGGGGGGGGGGGTGATTAGCACCCCTAAGTAGGTGTACAATGTTCGAATAGAGAATGAAATTAAAATGGATTCTTGAAAAAGCCCGGGTTTTTCCTCAAAAAAACGAAAAAACCGAACGTGGGCTGGGCTTTTTCAAAAACCCCTGGTTTTTCCAAACCCTGATTAAATCCGTTTAGCTTTAGCATAAGTTTAAACACTTTCGGACGGTACCTGTTCGGCACCTGTTCTGTCCGAAAGCAGTTTCCGAAATCCAACACTCCACCCCCACCCATTTAGCTATTACATCATCCATGGGAATTAAGTTTCTTAAAATAAAACAAATGGAGAAAGTTTTTTAAATTTGTTTTACAGAAATAAAAGATATTAATAAGTTAAGTGAGCAAGCTGATCATTGCACGTTGAAATTACATTGAATTGTTGAAATTTCAGCGGCACATTAGATTTCTATAAAGCAAAATTCTATAGGAATACACGTTTCTATGGTATATACTTAAGAATTCAAAACAGTTTTATATTTAGAATCACTCTAAAAGATCGTTAGATAATTTATAGTTGTTCCTTTTAGTTTTATATACTTGATCACAAAATCGGTTTAGAATAAAAACTTATTCCTTGCAATCTTTGAGTTGGTCATTGATTTGAACGAATTTGTTTTCATGATTATGTTTGTTGTTACCCCTTATTGTCATTTTTCTATAACGTTTTACACAACAATGCTCCAGTTGTAGGTATTATTATTAAGAAAAGAAAGCAAATGTTGAAGATAACAATTACACACACACGCACACAGATATATATAAATATGCATTCAAAATACATGTTGACATGTTGGGCACAAAATGCTAAAACTTTACAAGAAGTGTTTTTTTTTGTAAAGATGCGATTATTTTTGATCATTCTTTTAATAGTTTTGGCCAATGTAGCAATTTGAAGCATTGAGTTGTTTTCGTGGCAAGACGAGCGTAAACGCGGGAAAAACAGTTTTACGTAATCTGTGTGTTGCATGCCGCAGGGTATTTTTATGTGTGGGGTCATTCCATAGAAATGTCAACCTCAGCCGAAGAAAAAAAAAAAATACCGAAACGAAAAAAGTATCAAAAAATAAATAAATAAATAGATCAATGTAAATCATACAACATAAGTTAAAAAAAATTGCAAAAGTATTGTAATTATCACTGAGATTAGCCATAATAAATTGTTTGTAGTGTGTTTACTGCTTGTTATTCGATGGTTACGTTAGTCACACTCCATCTTGAGTAAAGGTGACACTTAGACTAAAAAAAAATTAGATTTAATAAATGTGTTTTATGTTTTTAAAAACCAACTTTACACATTTTTCAAACATACCATTTAATTTTTAACACTTTGCTTAACTTTGAGAAATGTTTGCCTCACAACATGACCATTCATTTTCATGGTTCAAAAATGTTACGTTAGTCATGCTGCTATTTTTGGTTGAAAAAGTATCTACTGTCAGTAATTTTGTTTTAAATTATCAGCAGAAATGATACATAGATACCATGTACATTGTAAGTCCACCAGCACAACTAAAAATATTTTTTATTCTTTAAGTTACAAGTAAAAGTGGACAAATCCAAGTTTGGAAGCAAAGTTGATTCAAAGATTGGACCTAGGTTGGCTTTCATTGAACATTTTTTCTGAATCCTACCATATATCAGCACCTGTCAGGGATACTAGTACCACCACTTGCCCCAAAATAGATCAGAGGTTCTCCCAACATTTGCAGCAGCAATTTTCAAAGTTTTAATTCTGACACTTAGGGCCCTGCTCCACATCAGCGGAAAACGCGACCGAAACATAAAATCCGGGTACTTTCCATAGGAGCACTATTTAATCCGTTTTACGTTTCTGCTTTATTTTTCTGCTTTACGTCAATGTGGAGCAGGGCCCTTTCATTCCTTTGCTTCGTTGCACCTCAAAATTCTAAAGGTTATGAATGCACTTTTGGTTTTATGTTTCATAAAATTGGAACAAAGTGATTAAAATTATTTCTTCGTAAGTTTAATATAAACGCAAGCTAGAGATTGACTGATTGAATCAAAGAGTACCAGAGTTTTTTTGGTTTTGATAAATGATTATTATGGTGAAATGTTTTTCTTTTTCTTTAAATTTTTTAATATTATTATCATTGGTATTATGTTTTACTGGGTTCTGGCATTAATTGGCAAATTATCAGCAGCTGATTAATAGGTAATCGATCAATTTTCTTATCGGCGCATCCCCTGTCCACGTTTTTATAGTGCATAGAGAGGAGGCGGCCAAAAGTGAAATGAATTTCCCCCTCTCCACACTTTTTCCCTGATGGTTGTCATAGTTACCGCGCTATGGACTTTTCTCCCACTTAGCTTTAGCAACAATGGTTAAATGCAAACGATTGAAATTGTTTTGTGTTTAAACTAGAGATGGAACGAAGCTTCGGCCGGGCCGAAGCTTCGGCCATTCTGCCGAAGCTTCGGTCTGGCCGAAGCATGAGTTGTGATTCGGCCGCTTCGGCCTGAAATTTATGCAGCAAATTTTCTGTTACAATTATTATCATATAAGATAGTCTTTTTAACTCCAAATTGTTCCTCATAATAAAGCATAATAGAAATTTATATTCAATTAAAAATATGTGCGTATTGAACATTTGAAGCCAGAATGCATTCAATAATTAATGGAATATTTATTAACAATATGTTCTTTTAAATATTACATTTCGTTATATTTGTTCAAAAAAACTTTAGTTTTAAAATAAAAGCTATATAAATGTACTGCATTGAGTATTTTTCAATGATTTCTAGCTTTGAAACTTTGAACAATGGTAATGGTTCTTATGTGTTCAAGGGCAGATGTGCAACTATTATAAATCCTGAATTACTTTCTTTTAAAATTTTATATTTTTTGAAATTTATAGGTACACAATTTCAGTTTTTTAAACATATGCATTAATCTATCAACATATATTAACTTATTATGTATTTCATTGATCAAAATTCTAAACAACAAAATCAGGATATAGTAAAACAAGTAAGTAATTGTTAATACATAACTTAAAGCTACATCTTATTTATTTATTTTTGTATAAATCAAAATATGAGGAAGGGGTCCAGTCCATTAGTAGCACACATCCACCCAAGATCCGCATTTTAAGTATTTATAATTAAAAAAGAATAAATTCTGATTAGTTGATTAACTTTAAAAAAGATTCGTCATTTATACTTGAATTAATAGAATAATACCTGCTTATTTGTCACACAACTTAGAATTATGATGTAAAAAAAACACCCCCCCCCCCGTCCTTTTTTTTTTTTTTTGACAAAACTCAACCTTGGAATGAATAGTTTCTTTGAACTTGTGACATTATTAAATAATCCTCATAAAATAAATACCAAATGAAAGACAAGTAAAAAGGAGTGCATGATACTCTTTTTTCGAATTCACCAAAAACTGAAGCATTTTGCATTAAGAATATTAAGATATTTATAATAACGTAAATAGTAGTAGATTGGGTAGCTCTATGGTATAATACATGATGATATCAGTTGTTTTATTATAAAACATTAACTGAACTGCAGACTGAGCTTTTCAAGTTCCAAGTAGAGCTTCCTACTACTAATTTGCAATACAAAAAATAGTAATGTCGTCTTTTCTTGTACTAGCAGTACAAAGCAAAACAAAACAAGAAAACTTTTAATTAGTGAAATTAATTTAAGAATGACTCAGTAAGCTGAAAATGTTGTGTAATACTAAGAACATTAAAATAAAACAACCAAAATAAAAATTAACTTTAATTAATGAAATCAATTTAAGAATGCCACAGTAAGCTGAAAATATTGTGTAACGCTAAGAATTAAGAATATTAAAAAAAAAACATATATGGAGAAAAGTATAAAACTCTACGCGTTTATTATGCATTTAATCCAAAAACTTCAATATGTTTCAAACTTCAATATATATGGCCGAAGCTTCGGTATTCGGCGCTTCGGCCAAATGCCGCTTCGTTCCATCTCTAGTTTAAACTATTATTCAATCAACGTTAATAGCATACTTTTTGAAGTATTAAAATAACGGATACTCATGATGGCAGGTCTTGCTAAAACAAAGTATTTAGCGATAGATTTGTTGGAAAACGTCTGGAAATACCTGAGACATGAGGATAGAAATAAAAGCGAAATGAAATGCCTCAACAGCTGTGTATGAAAAAATGAGTGAAACTGTTGTCTTTCGTGCGGTTTCCATGGAGACGATGCAAAATTTCTAAAATTGATACGCCTATTTTAAGGTAACCGAGTACAAGCAGGAGCGCCCCGATGGGAGGTCACGGGAGGTCACTGTGACCTCCCAATAATTTCCGTATTTGGCACATTTTGCTGACGATTCGGCAATTTGAAGACAATATTGCAACATTGAGATTATTTGTTCTTTTTCGTTTTTAGAATTGTTTTTTTAAAAGATGCGCAGTGTTTTTCCTCTCTAAATATTTTGCATGTACGACATGTGTGCATGCCTGTATTTTATCATTCGGTATAATTGGAACTTCATTCGGCTAATTTATAATTCCCCCCCCCTCCCATAAATTTTGGTTCGATTTCCCTGAGTATAGTTTCCCTGAGTATAAGAATATATGAGTTGATTCACAATGACGGAGTGAAGTTTATTTCTTACACATTTTTTCTGCCCTTTTTCGCAGCGGAAAGTAAGAATGTGATTCGAACTTGCCTTTTTCGAAGGAGTGCCTCGTAATGGGTGTGATGAACCCGTTCAATCCCATACAGTGAGTCATCGCAGCCGATGGGGAACGTGTACTCACCCCTTTTCCGTTCCGGTCGTTTAGACTTTCTTTTGACGCTTGACCTTTTACAAAAAAAAAAAAAAAAAAAGAAAGAAAAAGGAAAAAATGGAGAAGAATTTGATTTCTTCCTGGAGCTTTTACATGGTAAAAGGTGATTTCGTTTGCATGAACTTTTAAAATCAATTGTGGATTTTCTTTTTCGTCTCTCCGGTCATTGTTCATTTCATTTTGATGTTTCTCAATAAGAACTCGATTTTGCCAATTGTAATTTTATTCCTTATTTTCTCGTCTTCACAGACTTTTCAATTGCTTTCTTATTTAAATACGGTTTTATTTTATTTGGTGTTTTGTTGTTTTTTGTGGGGAATGAATGACCTAAGGAAGTGCGAACCGATTTAAATTCGTTTGTTGAAGCGATGCAGGAAAGACAGTTTTACAGGATATTATTGTCTGTAGATATCTCGCCGATGGTTTGACATCTGATTCTAAAACAGCTTGTTTGAGAAAACTAGTTATTTATCTTTGAAAGTATAGCTGTTTCTCTGTGAGATGAATACTTTTTTAATTTGAGGGAAAAAAAAAGCTGTTTCTTTTCGCAGAAAAAACCCTTTTTCTTTGGAAAGCTCTTTTTTGTTTTAGAATGCTCATTTTCTTTGAGAAGAATGCTTTTTCTGTTGACAAAGCAGCTCTTTTTTTTTTTTTTTGGAGAGAAAAAGAGCAAAGTTTTTTGTACAAATTCATTAACTTGCACCCAAAAAGTCCATTTTCTTTCACTACCACAAAATTTTCATTGCAAAATTGTGTCTACATTACGTAACATTCGGAGCTGAAATGTCACGTTTATGAGGTTTTTATCAAACAATTATCTTTATTAACTGTGAAATCTCAATTAATTACAATATCCAATATCAAGCGCTTTCCTATAGCAAAAATAAAATTTCACCTTCATTACATAGTCAAAGATGAACAAAAGAAGAGATAACTCAACCCCTTTCGCTTTGTGAGCATGAAGATTTTTTAGCACCCAATTACCGTGGCAGCTCTCCGAAAGCAACAGTTCCATTTCAAACCGATGCTCGTTTTTGCGCGTAATGAATCTTTTTTATCAGCAGACTGACACACTTTCTCTATGCTGATCTCCATAACACAACAAAGTCAAAACAATTACCCCCTCCTCTCCTCCTCTTCATCCGATGTGAAGATACCCCGTTACCCTCAATTTCAATTCTCCATGTCACGCAACCACCACTAAATCTCTATTAGCGCTGTTGTGTCCCCTGTGGCGCGACGGACTGTCGCGTCCCTAATGTCCGGCGTCGCGCTGTCCACAAACCCATCCCTTATTAAGAATCGAAAAAAACACACAAACAGAACTGTACTTAACGGCCTAATCTTCACAAAAACAGTTGTTCCCGGCTTCTGATTACAAATGAAAATTGACCTTGAGATCGTTGGAAAAAAACATAGTTTGTGAAAGGATATACTGCAATTGTGGGCTTTTTTTTCTGTTTCCCTGATTGCAAATGAGATCCCCCCTCTCCCCCTTTTTTTAGTTCGGAATGATCTTATTACGCAGTCTGTCCAAAAAGTCGAATAAACTTGACCTTCGCGTTTCATTGTCTTCGATGTTACCCTTGTTACTTCCTTTTACGTAGTAGAGGAAGTATTGTGATCGCGAAAAAAAAAAATCACTCAAACTTGGGTATAAATTTTGATTTTGCTCACCCCCGAATAAATGTTCAGTAGTTTTTTCGACCTGTCAGCACGTGCATATGTACCTACCAATATATGAACAGCCGAACAATCCTTTTCAACCACCCCTGAGAAAATTG